>CAJQZN010042698.1:15698-40410 GCA_907164685.1 Colias eurytheme
CATGCAGCTACTAATTTTACTAATGAATTAATATTAAAAATATATTTAATGTATGTCTTTGTATAAAAAGAAAGTGTTAAAAATAATGTAAGCGCGCAACATGATTATTGATAAACTGTTACTTATATTTATATTATCTATTTAGAGGAAAGAAAAAAAAGGAAAGCAAGTATTCGATATATTATTCACGAAACGTGTGATAGGACTCTGATAAGCAACACTTACAAAAAACTGCTATACTAAATGGTTATATTTGTTTGTTGATGGTAAATAATTTTGTTTAAAATTCGATGTAGCTGCTATTAAATTTTAATTAATTCCTAACTATATCTTGAGCTTTATTATGGTTTATACGAAAAAAAAGCATTTACTGCCTAAGAATATTTGCCGTTTGCGTTATAAGCTCTTGTTTAATTACCTACCCACTTACTTTATGAATATGAAATTATTTTTTTATGTGATCTCATCGTACTCAGCGATAGATGAAAAATTAAAAAAAATGTCATAACTCCGAAAATACGAAAAATCGCATAACATACATGGGGGCCCTCTAGGTCCTCTATCTCCCAGCTTCCGTTCATCACTACTTTTTGGGACACCCTGTATGTACTTAATACTTATATGTATATCGTTTTTGCAAACGATAGCACACGTGAAAGTCTTTTATCTCATCTATGCGTTAGACTTAGAGGAACCTTTTGCATTATACCTACCTATATAATTATACTTTACCTAAAGTCGAAAAAGATATTTTGTGTATCTAATGAAACATTTTTTGCACTTTTTAAGTACTGAGAAATGGATACGGACTGTTTACAAGCATAATACTCTGGTTTACGTAAAGTTCACATTAATCATCTAATAATTACTTTTTTTTTTATAAACAAGGTAGTTATCCAGCATATTTATACTGCGGTGCCACTACATACTTTATAGATTAGTTCAAATTTATTTCAAAACAACCTTCTCTGTAGGCCATAGGGTTATTGTTACGAAGTTTAACAAAAACTTTTTTTTGTAGCTTGTTTTTTTAGTCTACTGTCCGATACTTAGGTCCGATAAAGTACAGAAACGTAATACTTATTCTATTCCTTATTAAACCTTAGTCACATAATTTAATTAAGTTTATCTCGTTACAGAGTCTGCAAAAAGGTAATTACTAATTACGAAAACGATATAGGTATCAACCTCGGTAAGATTTTTTGATTGAAAATTTACAGTTTAGTAACTAAGTAAGTGTGGTATAAATATAACGAAAATTTATAGGGTCGATTTCCTGGAATTGACCCAAAGATATCCGTATAACCTTATCACGTTTCTCTTTAACAGTCTTGTAGTATCTATAGTAATCGACTAAAAGTTTAGCCCTCGCTTTTAAAACGGCAATCATAATACATAAGGTACCTATTATGATTGCAACGCATGCAAGTGGCAGGGTGAGGTACTTATATCGAGAACGAGTCGTGTGAAGCACTCATTTGAAGCAGCTGGCGGACGTCCTGATGGGACGACGAAGAGGTCGGGGCGCGGGGTGCGGCGCGCGGGCCGCGGGAGGAACGACCATGCAGACAACTCGACAGGAAACGGCCGGAGAAGGCATCTCAACCGGAGCACAATGGAGCGGCGGCGCGTCGCAGGGGGAGCCCTCGCAATCGATATGGCGTCGCTAAGGTCCGTTGGCCGCTGCGAGCAGTTTGGAGCGCTGCTGAGGCGGATGCCCCGCGCGCCCCTCGCCCGCGCTCGTCCACCACACCTGCTGTGTATTTATAGCGGCACAGCCGGCGCTGGGGATGCAGGGATGTCGGTAACCACGGACTTCTACCTACCTATACCATACGCGGCATCCCAGCGCGCCCGTTGCGGGTGATGACCGCGTGTTTATTTGTCACAATGAATGTAAAAATAGTTGGCTCATTTAGCAGCAAGTGAACGTTTGCAATGGTGTCTGCTATGTAGACTTTACGACCACACGCAGAATGTATTGAAATAAAAGTTAGGATTTCAATTTATGAAGTAATGAGTGACTAAATCCCTTCTTGGTTTTATTTCATAGCTCTTCTTCAACATTGTAAATCCGAATACTTTATAAATTATAATGGTTATTGTCTATAAGTAAACCTTAAAATCGGCATGAACTGAAGCAAAAAACAACACACAACGTCAATTAAGATGTATATTGCACCAAAGCGTTATCGGTTATCATATCGACTATAATATTATAAAATAACAGCCAACATTCCTTTCACTCTCGTCTCTTTCAAGTTCGACTCCCCCATTGCGCGGAACATCGGGCATATCAAGTCATTTGGAGTTATAGAGGACGCGAGTAAACTTTTGCTTTCATTTGTTTGTCGCTCGTACAACCGCACCAGGGCCGGGGCCGGTCTGTGCTTGAGTTACTGCTATGATGTGTTTGACCCAACAAAAACTTTATAACCATATTATATTTTTATACAGAATATTCAATATATAAAAAACATCGTGACACTCACATGACACTCAAGACAATTTGCATTAAGTACATATGTTAGCGACAATAATTAATCATTGTGAAAGATTTCTTAAAAAGCTCTATTTTGTGTAAATAAATGAAACCGAATTTGAGACCTGTTGATATTAGAATTATTAATTATTATAAATGATTATTTATTAGTAAAAAAAGTAAAATGACAAAACATTCATAAACACAGGTACCTACTAAAATTATCCACTACGTCTAATATATTGACAAATTATGTTATGTGGATAATGTAAAGGAGCAATGTATTTATGAGCTGAGCCGACGATATGTCCGCAATTAATTATTATATTGTGCATTATTGCTCGCACGGTTTAAACTTTAAAGGGCACGCAAATAGTACCTACCTTAATGAGCACTTAATTGTATTAATATGGAAATCTACATACATGACGGATTTGTTAACTTTACAAGCAATACATATTAAATAGCTCTCAAGAATTATAACTGTAATTAATAGGACTTTTAAATTGAAGAAAATTAAAAAATGCTAGTTCTGTCATGTGGGCGGATTAGGTTTGTCAAATTTTTGCGTATAAATTATTACCTATGAGTATCATAATAGCTTATCTTAGTATCGTATCTACTAGTATTACGTTGTACATCTCATATAATATGTATATCATATTTGGTAAAGATTTTTCATAATAAAGGTTGGACTTTAGTTTTGCTATGAGTAAGTGTGACGTATTGCGAATTAACGTAACGTAGGTTTTCCGTCTGAGAAAAAGCTTTTTTCCTTATTACTTATGATGTATAGTGTGTATAAACGATGGAATCACAGATTACTAAATAGTAACTACATAAGTAGATGCTCAGCAGATATTGTTAGCACGTTGATCACATCTTACAACATATAGAATGTAATGTAGAAATTGCTACTCTATCGCGTATTTTCCTGCAAAAGCAGGGTGTTGGTTCGGGATGAAACACGAAATAAAGGTATGTAGGTATTCGTGTTATAGATGTGTGGCTTAAGAGATGGCGTCATGCTCACTGTTCTTGTAGGAGGTTGAGTCGGCGCAGGCATTCCGAGCGTGACTAACCACAGTCGCGTATAAGTAGAACTGGCATGGCCTGTCATACCAGTCACCACTTTGGGTACTTCATACGTATTATAAGTCCATCCGTCTGCATATAACTGCACATATCATGCCTAACATATACACAGTTACTATTGTGTATGCATTATTCAGAAAATATCTTGTGTAGGTAATGTGCATTGTTGAAATTAAAACCATTATTATTCTTATTATAAGATTACCTATATCTAACTTAAGAGTCTTAACTACCTACGTTTCAATATTAGGTCAGTAGGTGTGATGGTTTACCCACTACCTATCAATACAAATGATTACACCTTTTATAACCGTACTTAGTATAAAACATGAACGATCCGCTCGGTATAGGCGAACAACAGGAAATAGCTTGAACATTATTATTCAGAGGTATCTGGTAATAACATGTTAGCTATCAGTAGAGGCGGTGTTGCAGCGACGTTGCGGATTTTGCGACGCAAATAATTTGCGCGCCAATTGACCTTTCGTCGGGCGGTGTCGTCGGCGCGGTGCGGCGGCGACGGCGGCGGGTGCGGTCGCAGTTCTCAGCTTCGCCAACACAAGCTATATATAGCCGCGACAACACTCCGCTTCCAACCGAGCCGAACACCCGCTAGGGGCCGGCTACGTAGGCAGTTTCCCTTTATCGCCCGCCCGACAGCCTCTAGCCTGGTATTTACGGTACCGCCGTTTGAACCGTCCTCATTGTAGAGACTAGCGATGGGATGCCAACCCACGCCTCCCTATTGAGATCAATACTCTCTGCAAATGGTAGTTCAAGAACATCCAAGAGTCAGTAGGTACATGATAGTTTACTGGACACTTGAATATATGTATCATAGTAAACACATAAAACAAGACAATGTTATATTCATAATAATATATCAGTACATATTATGAATTTATGACGCATTATTAAGACAATTTCGTGGCATAGGCTTTCCCAATTCTTGCTACCTATATTATGAGTCTATTGGGTTGCATGTATAGATGTCTGCCAAGGTCTTTATAACGACGAATTATCATAAATATGGGTGAGGTTTGTATAGTGTTGAGACGGAGTCTCGTTTACGATGTCACCGGTCCGACTGGTAATTATTGTAACCTTGAAGACGGTGGCTACTAATCAGTGAGTCGCGCGTCAGTCGAGATCGAACAATGAAAGGAGTCCAGTTCGACGGCCATCATAGCAACAGCGTTCTTAAATGGAATTCATACCAACCGTCGATCGGGTGGCGTGCAGCGTGCTCATTTAAAGATGGCTACGATAAGGCGCAATGACGCTCCTCGGGCGCGGGCGTCGTGTCGGCAGCGCGCGTGTGTGCGTGCCGCGCTGAGCCGGTGTGCTGACGCCGTCCCTGGGTCTCCCGTCCCGCGCACCCCGCACCCCGCACCCGCACGTTCCGCAACATGTGCGGCTGACGGCAACTGCGAGTAACTCCGACACCGCCGCCAGCTAGCCAACACAACAGCCGAGCGCAACACGCCCGGAGATAATGGCTCTTATCAAAGCACCAGATATCAGAGGTGCTGTTCGCCCATTCGGATGTCATGGACGCATTCTGATCAACACTTTATATGACCGCAGTCACGCGGCGTGCTTGATCGGTGACTTATGATTCAACGAAATCAATGCAGCAGTATCCTTCAGTTGTTATTGTTTTCCGCCTACATACCTACCTATATAATTAAGAGAATCACTTCTTTCCTTAGTGAAATATGTAATTAGTAGAGCACTTACTACTACATATATGTAGTTGTATATTAGGGAGCGTCCATAAATTACGTGAGGTGATTTTGTCCATTTTTTGACCCTCTCTCCCCCTCTGGTGAGATATCATGAGATTTTATTGAACCCCCTCCCCCATCCCCTCATCTCACGTGAGATTTTTCAAAATGTGGCTTTCTTATGTTTCTTTTGTTTGTCATTGTAAAAAGAAAAAAAATTGCTTCGTGCTTTTGTTTACGACCAGTTAAAAATAGTACATAATTAATATTGCTGAAAGTTATAATAAAGGGCCATACGTTTTTAAAGGGTAGTTTTATACATACATTATTCGACGAATAAGTTTTATCCAAGCATTGAAAAATCGGCCCTTAGTGTTATAACAAGGTAACAATAGAATATTTAAATCTTAACCGTAACATTAAAATCTTAAGCATGTTATTTGGATTAAATGGACCAAAAGAGTAGAATTTGTTTTGTTTCAATTAAAAAAATTGCGTGATATTTGCCGACACCCCCCCCTCTCCCCAACGTAAGGTTAGATGAGATTTTACTCGACCCCCTCCCCCCCTAAAACAACTCACGTAATTTATGGACGTCCCCTTATTAGCTATAAAGCTATAGGTATAAACAATTTACATAATATATAATAACTATTTTTAACAAATATTTTATTAATATATAAATAAGTAAGGTATTTCCGCAGAATACATTTTCACGAAATATATTGTCTTATGTTCTTGTAATGTTAAATAGATTGCGTAACACAAAAGATCCTCATGTGAGCATTATTGGCTAAAAATCTATGCAGTATACCTGCGTGTATAAGAGACAGCTGAAAGGTAGCGTAGCTAGGTAAAGGGACTATATCGTGTCGTAAGAAGCCGTTGAAGTAACATAAGCGCAGCAAATTATCAGGGTCGTGCCTCGTGCGACGATGTCGGTACTCGGTTGTTACAAGCATGCGGCGAGTGCGACCGCTGCCGCTACCTACGCGTCCGTCTATACATACTCTATCTATATACTACTGATAGCTATATACCGACAGCTACTCGTGTAAACAACTGCCGAGCGTTGCTTACTCGTAACATCGGAAAAATACGATCGCGGACGTAGCAAAGGACAGCCACTTTACAATGTTCTCCGGCATAACATTTCAAGAGATCAAAGGTGCTTATCGAAGTCACTGTAGTGCGTGAAATTCTGTATAACATTGCCGATTTTGATGGTATACGACAGCGTAGGATCTTATAGCTTGGTGAGATTTTTATAACGCCGGGGAGTGTTTCAAAACAAGTTTCAATGTGTGCAAGCGCAAGCAGCCGGCCGCCAGCTGCTATCGTGTCAGGTGGTGTGTGGCCTCGCGGTCACCTCACACAAGCACTTTGCCACCTCTAACGCGTTTGCTCTAAATAACAGTTGCAAGCAAATATCTATTTAGTACATGCTGTTAACGCAGCAACACGAACTACAACATAAGGCTGTTGGCTAACTCTTGTTTCTTCATAGTGATATTAGAATGGTATTTGGTACATCTGAACATGAAAGTACAAAGCAAATAGTTTTTCAATAGTTTACAATCTTACAAAGTTACAATATACTGTACTAAAAAAAATAATAAAAAATCCAACATACATATTATGCTTCACATGCTTCTTTTATATGTACATTGCAATTTAAATAATATCGATAGATACATGCTATATTAACTGCACCCGCAAACGTAGAAACGATATAAACCATAGTATTCAAGAATATTGATTCTATTCATTTAGAATGACATCTAGATTCTCTATATACAAAAATGTATAGTCACACGTAGGTCACATTAGGTGCTGCAGCGCTTGATCAGCGAGGTCACTGTATCTATATTGTACAGTGCGTCGCCCGTCCACGCTTCAAACGACAATACTTACAACATATGGATTTGGTGTCGACCGAAAGCGACCACGCATACATTACGTGCCGCCTACAAAGCACACGAGCGTCTATCTGTAGGTATCTGCACATGGATTATGTTGTTGAATATAGCACTGGCACCGCATGCCGCTCTTTGTTGGCCGGGCGATGGCTGGCGCGAACACGGCCGACCTCTTTTCGTTTCAGTGACGCAGATAGGGACGACCGACGCTATTATATTCGACATAAAAGTATCCTGCTTTTATTAAAAAGTGAACGTACAGTTGCTTCAGACTCGAATGCTCAATGATATCAACTTATAAGAGTGTTTAATAATAACAGTTTATAGAAGTATCTTTAATCAGTTTTCACGTACATTGGCTTGAGTTTGTTGACATGAAATTCAAATTGGGATGTTGCCAGTAACATGCGAGTCGTACGTCCCAGTATACAAGGGATGTAAGTAAACAAGCTGTAATAAAGAGGCGTACGTGTGAGCGGTAATAGGTTATCCTATGTGGCTTCAGAATCCCCTGAGCAAGGCTATCCGTTGATAACGTTATCTCGGTTGACTTGCGGCGGTGGCAATACAGCGTTAGGCATCTTGTAGTCAACAGTATTTGTCCGAAACACGAAGAGAATGCGTGAATGCCATATCTATTGTTTTAAGACAAATTTACGTCCGAGTATATAAACGAGCAGACTGTTAACTGTATTACGTTAGCAACGAAAGGAAAAGACCATTTTAATCTTGAATTTTAACATAGCTCTCATAATTATCAAAATATCTAAAAAAAATATCAGTCGTGTGTAAATAGTCTTCATTAGTCTGCCCAACACTGTTTTATAACGAAATAACAGCAATTTTAAATGACTCTATACTTCTCTACCACAAACTCTACATTTAATATTTTAAAGTAATCATGTTATTTCTGTTTAGGCACTCTACATTAAAAAGTAATCGCATTTCCAACACAACATTTTCTTCTATATGTAGGAGGATAACAGGAAGGTAGCCCCCGTCGCCCTCCGCCCCCGAGGATGACACGGGAGGTCGATCCGGCCTACACGCGAAGAATTCGACCTTTATCTACATTTCACATTTATCCCAGCATTAGAGAAGACATTTCTAGACTTTTCCCCTTGAATTGGATATAGCAAACGCGATAAACTTATTTGATGCCAGCCTCGCAAAATAATTCTATTACTTTTTATAGACTTCTAGAGTTCATTTGAAAGCTTCAAGTATTCTTTCTTATCATTTAGTAATACTACGTCATAATACCCTTTTGTTTGCTAAGTGCATTTCAACCCTCAGGCTATGTAAATAGACTCTTAATATGTGAAAATATATATGTGATAGATCATAGACGTGGCATCTCGTGTTATGGGCACTCAGTATATACCAGATAATATTCCTAAAGATTATTACGATGTGTGGTGTATGACGCCGCTTACAGTTCTTACAGATTAAGACGTGATTAATCTTACATGTGTGGCGACGATAAAGTACAAGATAATTGTGATATTGTTACGATATAACCACGACAAGAACGTTCTTAAATGTTACTCACCAGTCACCATTAAAAATATGATAAGGATTGCATCCTATTGCTTATTGTTGTTAGTTATTACTCAATAGTAAATTTTTGAATTTAATGCCAGCGCCCAGCAGTTTCACAGGTGAATTTAAAAAACACACATTCATACGACATATAAAGTCCAATGTTTAAAGGATAAAGACTTCAAAGTCTCCATTATAGAGGACGGATCCATTATAGAGGACAAAATATTTCGAATAATTAAAACCTGGCTTAAAATAACACTTGCAAATTCAAAAGCTCTAAAAGGACTACTTCGCTGAAATGATGCACGTTTCTAAAAGAGAAGACCTTAAAACATTCTCCACTGTAAAGACTCTTGTATGAAAACTATTTAATATTATATCGGGCCACGTTCACTGTTGGTGGAATGAGCCTTTGAGGTGGAAAATACCAACTGACCATTACAACTTATTGGTTTATGCTTTTAAGTATATAACGAAAATATAACACACGGAGTTGCCTATATTTTTTGTAAGTAGGTATACCTAGCAATAAATTGTACATAAATTGATTTTAAATATTGTACCAAGTACTAATTACTATTTGATTGTTATGTAGACGTTAGTTGTAGTATTTCAATGCATCTACATTTTATGTAAAAATTAATAAGTTTTAATATTAAATAACGTAGTATAGTTACCAAATATAATGTGACAGGCAGGTTCATCGAGAAGAATTTCGCTTTACAGTTCGCAATTGAAATAAAAAAAAAATATACTTCTATTACTATAATTCTTAATTGTTGTTGTACCGCCACAAGACCATAACTGAAGTCGGCTAATGTTCACGTTGTACGCCATTGACTAATTGGGAAGCTTCTGTAGAACTTAGAGCATAAACTCGGTCATTCTGTTTCTTAAAACATTTCTTAACAGTAAAGTTTTCCTGTGACCTCCCTCTGCGTATCGCATGAAATCTTGTTTTGATTTTACCATCCTATTCATTTTTAAATAAAGAGTGCGTCTGATACAGGCTGCAAATTCTAAGTCAACTTTTTAAAAACTATATACATTCGCCGGGATAAAATATTTTGCTTACGGACACAATTTTTTGGGAATTCAATCCTTTGTCGGGTTTAATCGCCGTTTTCGTACAAATACTACGTTCCGCTGGATCGTTTTCTGTCAATAACAGAAGAGTTTTCATGGTTTCTCTCAAGGTACATAGAAATATTCGACTAAATTCGACAAAAGTTAAAATAGGCTCCATGGCTACTTTATGTTAAATACTATTACTGCCATTTGATTCTCTTGATCACCCTGTTTTATTAAAATATCACAAAAATCTTTAAAACCGATTGGCGCGAAAATTAGATAGCACATTGAAAAGTTTTCATATAAGTGACAGATTCCAAATTCAAATGTTTTTTTTTTTTTATTTTTTATTATAAAAGTATTTGGGGCCAGACTATAGTAAAATAATTTCGCTTCTCAGATAACTAGGTATTTCGTAAATAAAGAAAGTTTTCTATAAAAGAAAAGACAACATGAAAACGCTAGGTGTAGTTTTGTCGAGACGAAGTAGCTTAGCTCTTACGAAAACTCGCACCAAAAGTTTGTAAGCTTTTGAAGCTTCCAATTCACATACGAATCAAATTTCGACATTAGTATGATAAATAATGCGTGAGAAGTTTGCATAAGAATAAGAAATTTTCTATTGTACATTGCTTGTTATAAGGACAAAGTATATAACTTGCATTCATATAGCATCTGTCAAGATTGCTATTTGCTTTGGTTCTACATAGATGCAATACCACCTGCTAAGGTTGCCATATATGAATCGCAGTAGCCTGACACATACAGATCCATGCTAACAATGATACAGCAGATGTCACATTAGCAAGCAAGACATACATTTAAAATTTTAATGAGTCAAGGAAGCTTATTTCTTGACGCGCATTAACATAGCTTTAATCGACATTAGAAATTCTAATATAACGTGTGTTATAACATTCATTTATAAAAAATAAATTCTTAACAAATAGATAAAATTTAGAGATACGTTTGTACTTTTAAAGGGAAAACGCAAAGTTTCCTCATCATAACGCTCCGTTCGTAACGTAATTGTATCAAAGAGACGCTGAAATGCTCAATACCTCATAAATATTATAATAGGCTAAAATTGGATTAATATTTTAGTTTACGAAACGATTATCATATTACTTTGGGTTACCGTAAAAAAATTGCAAACGTAATGCACGAACCCGACAAGGGAGAGAACCCACACAGTTGTTGCCGTTGCAAATTATATAATGCGTCACGCTAATTCGATTTTTAGAAGTGTTTTTCTGTAAAATGCCTTTTTGTATATTAATTAATAGGTATAGAGCATGAAAATAATAATAACAAATTGTCTATACTCGTATATAGTTGCATCAGATCTCTAGATTTTCATCTGAAATGTTATTTAGTTCACACGATTCAATATGTAAATACATATATCAAAGAGCACAACACCTCGGCAACAAGCAACAAGTATTGCGAATCGTTTACGTTTCAATCTTCGTTGCATATCCAATTTCGTACTAGACCACTACTGTACAGCGTTGAGAAAATATGAGAATACAAAATTGTACGTCGTGTTGGTTTTAACTTTTAACAAACAACGCGCGGTCTAATCGTAGGAAATTAAGACAATGCCACATGTAGTAGGATAAATCGAGGACATTGAACGTGCCGCAGATAATATAGTTAGTGTAGGATTCAGTGGCTTGCAGTAAAACGAGCAAGAGCTGGCGACAGCTGCATTGCAGCTGCCGGCGTCCGATGGCGATGTTACCAGGGCATATGCGAATTATTCAACCACCGTCTAACATATTACACAGGTGACTATGTATAGCGGATATTAATCATATTTAAGATTACGCATTCCCTTTTTACCTCCTGTGTTGGATAAACGACGAAAAAAGATGTAACGACCGCCTAATTGATATGTAGGTATAAGAGATAGGAATGTGTAATTATTGTGTTTTGTGCTTAATTAATGTATCAGTAATGTAAAAAACGGTTTACTATATAAATGTAATTAAGTTCGAAACCACGTTTTAATATTTGAATATGAGATTTAGGAGCTTAAATTTATTATGTTTTAGGTATTATTAAAAAAATTGGAATTAAACTCGCAATATTCTATTTACTGAACTATATTTATTCAAGCTTTTCTACCTATTTATTATTTCAACCGCAATTTTGTACGTAATTTTATAGTCCGGACTTCGTGCATAACTTTTCAGCCAGCAATTGTTGCATCACGCCAACATTCAAGGAATCGCTTCCACGAAGCAGTGACTATTTGCGACAATTATCAACATAGGTACGTAGGCCCTGTTGCCGCTATATTTGCCATTTTAAGTGCTATCCATCGACCGATTAGATAGGTATGGAGTATGGACTGTATCTACTGTGAATTCAAACAATATCAAGATTCATCTTGTATGACTTTATTGTACTAACATTGTAATATTTTTAATGGAATACGTGATTTAATTTATCATATTACATCTACATTGTATGATATTTAATTATAATACATAAATGACAATAACCATTAACATTAAACGTTTTGTTAACATTAATAGGTGTTAGGTTTACTTAGAAAGAAGCATAATAAATATTACAATTTTATTCAATTGTTTTATGGAAACATTGTAATAAAATGTAATGAACATTAATCACTATTAATCTTTACTAATTTACAAACCATCGACATAGCTTAGCATATACATAGCTTATTACTTCACCGGCGCTAAATAGCAGTAACGTTTTATCATAGAAACAATATTTTAAAAGTTAGGAAAATCTTTTCTGTCGCTGCTTCAGTTTTTCTCAGTTATCGCCTGGCGAGACGATTTACCTACGTAATGACGGTTACGTCCTTGTTCGGTTTCGTATCTTCCGCCTGGAAAAAATCCCACGAGATGGTAATAGCGGCAAAAATTCCTGTCGATTTTACGTTTAATAGCTTGCCTCACAAATATAAATAATGAGCAAGTTGGATGCGCGGCCGTATTCGAATTTTTATTTACATTTAGCGAATAGTGATTTCCGAATTATTTTTCATTGTCGGATATACTTGATTCCTAGTCCCCAATATCAATACGTTTAAGATTTTATCAATGAATACCTAGTACTTTGGAATATAAATTATTGTATTTGCAGATGTACTATAAGTTTTATAAATCTAGTTATTTTTCTCTAGACATTATAAGCTTAAGGCTAAGCTTTTAACTTTTTTATATTTTATACAGCTAAAAGTCTAGTTCTCAATTTCTCATTGATAATTTTAATTTAGTAATTTAAGCAAATTCTTGTCGGATTTGTGTTTGAATAATTTTTGTTTTGATAGTATACAATAACTTATGAATAGTTCTTATCTTGAACGCGGAATTCGTTACTCTACAAAAATGAAAGAAGGCTTTATGAGAACAAAACTGATTTAGTACCTACTTACGTGTACTAAATCTATGATATAGATCCCAAGATCTAATAACCGTTAACATTTTATTGATCTGTTGAATTCGTGCAAGCAAAGAATTAATAAGATTATTTAATAGGTGTGTCAGGGGCGGACCTGAAACTGGCATTGGCATGATCACGAGAACTTGTCTGTGCGCTGACATGAAACATGGCTTTGACCGTCTCATACCTAGCGCCTATGAGATGTACTAATTAGCCGTTTGAGCTCTCAAATGCACGATAATCCTATGTTCGATAGCAGAATTTTGAATGAACAGTTTTTCGTTATTTAAATTCAAATTCGAAAATTTACGGACCCGTTAAAAGACGTTTTATATTACGTTAATACATAGCGACTCGGATGGTTAATTTACTTTGCGACGGCCTCAACGTGAAAGCAGCAGATTTAGCAAATCCTTGGAAGTCCCGGGTCGACCACTCCTGCGGGGAGCGCCACCACCCTACCGTCACCCACCCCCGACTTTCACTCTCTTGTGCGTCGGGGATCTCGACCCTGCTACGGCATTGAAACACTGTTAGTGCGGCCCCCCGAGCACGCGGTATTATGCCTACCGACACCACGTTTAGGTGCTATTTTAGCGTAAATTGAATATAACGAGGCCGTGAGCAGTTCCAACGATGCGACTAGGGTATACTAAGTACCATTACCGTGGCAAACAATTTTAGGGCGTGCCATATGTTCCATAAGGGCGAGGATCGCGTGTGCCAATTTCATAACACGCAAAACACTTTGCTGGCGAAGACAACACCGGACGAGTGCCGGATCCCTCGGCAACTCTACACCGTGGTTCGTTCGTTTCGTAAGCGTAATTTTCAAACTATATTTTGCGATCTTTGTTGTATTATGTTTCAGAATAAGAACGTCGGTTGTTGAAGTCACGCGGTGTTGACGTCGACGTCATTGTAACAACCAGCTTGGACATGCCTAAGAATTAACAGCTTATATAGGTAAATCACGACTACCACATCACTGGCTACTTGTACTATCAATGTTATATATTTTCTGATATAAAAAATGCGAAAAAAGGTAAGGTTAAAGCAAAACAAGTAATTCTGATTAAATGCGCGGTATGGAATTGCCGGTATTAAGTTGGACGCGGCCTACGAAGATAAATCTAGTAAATAAACGAGATGCGCAAGCATGTCCGTATCTTTATATACCCATACCTACTAAATAACATCGACGCAAGAGCAAAGCAAAGACGGAGCAGATCCCGAGGTCGGTCGCATTTGCGCTGTCATCGAAGTGAGTCCGCGACCCTATGGCTCTCGCGATAAGGCGCACATCGCCGCGCGCGCTTGCTGACCTCACCGTACGCCGACAAATAATAAATATGTAACACTGATAAAGCCGCAGAAGCGTTGACCGGCAAGTATTTAGGGATTCTCATTCGCCATACACCGAGCGGCTAGATCAGATGGTCTTTGCTGGATGGACGATATCGGAGAAGATCATGTCGGTGCATATCAACGGCCGTCTCTTGGTACCCAACTGTTATATTCGAAACGGCGGAGCGCAGCGCTTTCTAGCTAAACAAAGAGTGTAATGATGGAGGTAAATAACATGAAGGTCGCGTGCAAAACTTACCTGCGTGCGGGCGGAGATGGTGTCGCGCGCTGCTCGTACAACACTCGTGTCGGGTGGCGCGCGGCTGACTGGCGGGCAGCAGCGAACATCGCCGCGGCAGCAACGGCCCCCTCCCGCACCCCGCAGCGCGCCGCTGCATTCCGTACGCGTGCCCGGTCCCCGGAGCCGTCGGGAGAGTCGCCACTTGTCACTTCAAATAACAAGCAAATCATGATTGCTGCATGCCTAACCCGACGTCGCACCCCGGACTTGCACGCACTACACACGCCACCAGTCTTTAACCTTTGCGTGACCGTCACGACTCAAACCTACACGATGGCCTCGCTACCCGCCAACTATTCCTACTTATTCACACTGCTGCTGTTTCAACTCATGTTTCATCGACGACCACATAATAGAACGCCGTCAAAACATCCAAGATTATACTAATTAGCTAATTATCACTCGCATATTGCGAACAAAACAAATTATGTATGTGCTGGTTATTGTTAATTACCGACCTAATCGAAAGGCAACTGTGAGATTGATTCTACATGTGAAGGCGTTAAAATACCATCCATACTAATATTATAAATGCGAAAGTAACTCTGTCTGTCTGTCTGTTACTCAATCACGCCTGAACTACTGAACCAATTTGCATGAAATTTGGTATAGAGATATTTTGATGCCCGAGAAAGGACATAGGATAGGTTTTATCCCGGAAATCCTACGGGAACGGGTTTTTCTTTGAAAACGCGGGCGAAGCCGCGGGCGGAAAGCTAGTAATTTTATAATATTGTTACATACAAAATACATAGTAAGTATAGACTATCCATTTCTATCTATTATTAATTAATGTAAGCAAGCAATATGTGGCAAGTGGCAACAAGCGGCAATTCCCATTATGCTGTAGTCATTAACATGCTTATAATATGTCAACTCGAATTAGTTAATTATAAACTACGTTCATAAACTTGGAGTCTCGGAACCAGAGCCTGTCTCATTAACAACGCCTTGTAGGAAAGACGAAAAACTAGACGCTCTAATAACAATTGTTTTCTCCTTACCAAACATAACATAATAATTACTGTATACATTGTATTGTGAACTCATTACACTTGTGATAATTTGTAAGGAGCGGGTGTCTGCCGTCTGGTATGGATATTAACCGGTATGTAATATAGCGCCCTATTATCTTGAAGATATATTGAAAACAGCACGCATTAGGTCTATAGTCTTCCTATATTATATACTTAGAGCTTTTGAAAGACGATGCATTTTAAATAAAAATTTGAAATTTTTACTTTTCAGGCTATATTTTGAATTTTCTCACTTAAAAGATTTTTCTCACGTTTAAAGCAAGATATCATTTCTATTTATACATTTAATAAACAATATTAAGTAAGGTACCAGAAACATGAAGCACAATTAGCGACCTTATCACTAAAGCAGCATAGACTATAAGCAGTGATCTCTGCCAGGCAACCACGGGGAGTAAGGCAAAAAATCGAAACATGTATTCAGAAACTTTGTTTTTTTATTTTGAAAATATTATATATGTTGAACTGTACTGAAAGAATCAATACATATTATATTACGGACTACGGTTAAGTGGTTTAGGAGTCAATTGAGGACAAACATTGTGACACGAGATTTATATATATATTAAGGTAATGAAACTCTAGCACATTAAACTACGTGCTTTATTTGTAATTTGTAAAAAGTATGAATTATAATTATTGATATTTATTATCCATTATGTTATCTTTAATTCATCTAAATTCTAAGTGGTAAATAATGTTCAAATGTATTACATTGAATATTCACATAATTAGGACCGGCACCTCCGTGTTAATCTGAGGGGGTTACGAGTTACGACTCTACAGCAATACGTATCTGAATACTTGTTAGATTTGAAAGTTAGATATACTATCTATGTATCAGTCTATCGTCTAGATAGATGTAAACAGTCCAACGATAGGAGAAATTCGTGATTCGATCCTGAAAAAACTGTTTTTAAAACTATCCGTTAAAATATGACTGGTGTCGCAAATACTACATGAAAATTTTCAAGATTTTTTACATACTGTATTTTTATGCAGGTCCTTCTAAATACAGCTTAAAATACAGTAAAAGAGATCTTTTATATCACTAGATGTACATACTTAGTATAAAACTAAGTCGCTTTCTCTGTCCCTATGTATTCTTAAATCTTTAGAACAACGCACCGGATTTGATGCGGTTTTAATAGATAGAGTGATTTAAGACGAAGGTTTTACTTTATTAGGTTTTAGCCAAAGCGGGCGAAGTAGCGGGCAGAAAGCTAGGTTTAATATAAAGGAACACGGAAATATAATATACGTTTCTGTTAAACTATGTACATTTGACATCTCTACATACAATGATGGTATCGTAAAAGCTTTGCACAGTATTCTGATTTAATAATCTTACGACTCAAATTTTCTCAACTCAAACCCAAACTTATACTACATATTTATTAATTCAACTAGATCCTTTAGAAGCGCTTTTGAATTGTCAAAATACATAACTTAATATTTACCATCGGTTGCGAAAGCAGTTTCTACACAGAAGAGCCAACAACAAACTCTGAACTAACTATTTTAAAATTACATAAAAATTTCTATCTACCAACATTTTTCATATAAAATAACGATGTCAGCTTTAGTGGCTTTAACTTGTTTTTATTTTTTTTTATAATTCAGTATTTAAGGTATTGCCATATATTTTATTAAGTACCTGTAGTCCGCAGCTTCGACCGTGTCACGTAATACTGTGGGTTGTGACCGCGTGTTCTAAATAAATTTTCATGGATCACTTTCATCCCCTATGGCCTATGCCTTTGTGGGTATGGGTAATATTTTCCAAAATCCTTTTTAAGCGGATGCCTACTTCTTAGTGGCTATCTGCATACCAAAATTCAATGACCGATCGGTGAATTAGTTTGGGCTGTGCGTTGATAGAACAGTCAATCGACTTTTGCTTTTTAGATAGGTATGTATTAAGATTTTTTGTGTTAAAGTTATGCTTGATCGTGCATCAGAGCTGTATCATGAAGAAGACCTTCACGTACTATTTTATCAGTGCTTCATTCAACCTCCTTCGCTCGGATATGTCTTTGAATGATTACATTTATGTGAACTTTCATAGAATAGCAAAAAATATATATTTATTACATTCAAAGTTGGTTAGATATATATATAATATTATAATCTCATGTATAGTTAAAAATCTTGAAAGAGGATACTCGTAATGCTGAGATCTTACATAAACGCCATCTATTCGTTTCTACCCAAATTATTAAGAATCGGTCTGAAACTACATCGCGTATGGTGTAAAGAAATCAGTTATGAATAAATCAATGAATAGCATTATTGGAATAATTTTACACAAATTTCTCAAATGATATCAATCACGATATGTGTGATCAAACAGATCAATAATTATGTTTTCATGCAAACACTGAATATTTAGGCAATAGACGTTAGTATTTCTAGTCTGTGGCAGTGAGTACCGCGTATCCGGAATAGTGTTTAGAATAAAAAAAATATTTCTCTTTATTTACTTAGTACCTCATCTATTAGCTGCATTATATCTTTACTAATATTATAGCCAAAGAACTTGTTTGTTTGTTTGAACGCGCAAGGAACTACTGATCCGATTTGAAAAATTCTTTCGGTGTTAGGAACTTAGGAGGTTGGCTATATATCATCACGCTAAGACCAACATCAAGTGGAAAATGTGGAGATAAAACCGCTGGGCACAGCTAGTTACATATAAATTCATTAAAAAAAAAACTAATGAAACCATATTCAAATGCGAGATATTAAATTGAGTAGAGAGTTTTAGTTCTAACTTCATTGCCCATCTTTTTTCTCAGGCGCTATTTCTCGCTGTGAGCATTATTTTTGAATACCTTAGGTTCCTCCCAACAAGTTCCTTCAATTCGTGGTAGGTACTGGGTGTAAACATCTCAAGTACCTATGTGTGCTCTTTTAAAAGCTCTTGAAAATTCAAGGAAATCCATGACACACATTATTTTCGTATGTTTTATAATATTATCAAAATAAATACAAAATAATTTACGTAGTAAAAGAACTAAAAGTTTGTTTTTTCTCTCTCAATTTTTTTTTAACTTTGAACCAGAAAGACGGTATTAAGTGTAATATTATTAATTATTATCATCATATCCTGTGTTGGGCATGATAAAACATGGTTGCTTAGACATGGTTGATTGTGATATATTTATCAAGTTCTGACTCTTTATAACACAGACCAAAAAGTAATGGTACGGGTAACAGGAGCTAGCAACGTTTTTAAAAAAAGTCATTTTAGTATAGTTGGGTTTTTAATATACTGTTTCTCTTGCTATTTCGGTTAGACAACGGTTCCATGTTGATGGAATTTCACTTATTTCGATGACATTTTAATTATTTTGAAATAAAAAATTGCGTATGGCACCTATTTAACAACGAAAAAAACGTATGGCAATAAAAAAATTATGTCTGATGGATCTATCTAAAGGCAAAAGATTAAAAATTACGCGTTAATAAATGACTTTAAATTAAGGATATTTTCCTGTGCAGATAAGATGCGCACTAATAAACGCAACCACTGCGGCCAGCCAGACAGCCCGGACTCTAACCGAAATAGGAAGAGAAACAGTATATCAAACAACCAAGTATTCTAAAATTCTCTCTTGTATAGGAGGTAGCAACGATTATATGGGTGTTAACAATAAGGAATCCCGCAATAGATGGCAGCACTTGTTCTTGATGCATTCCCATTGTGGTTTCTTTAGTAAATAACTTCTAACACACTTCTAAGCACATCGACACGTATTTTTTCATATATTACTTGTGAATGAAGTTATTGTTTGTGGTACCTTTCATTTGATAAGGAATATTTTATTTACAAACTAATCAGGTAGGTAAGTGGGTCACAAGAGAACTGGTGTCTGTTTGTGTGAACAGCTGGACCGGTTTTAACTGGATTTTCATTGACAGTGGATGTAACAAGGAGCTACTTTTTATACTGATATTCCCACAGGAACATGAGGATTTAATGCGAAGACTAATTTACGCGGTTAAAATCGCGGTAAGCTGCTAAGAAATTAGTAACAATAAAAAATAAGTAACGAATCCCGCAATAGATGGCGGCACTTGTTCATAATGTATTCTCCTTAGTCATGGACGTATAAAAAAAGACGGACGGTATATCGCCTAAACATTGAGTGAAGCCTAGTAATGGCGGCGAAACATCCATGTGTGTGTGCCATGTTGCCATGGCAACAGCTGTCCTGATGACAGTGGCGGCTGTATTTTTTTCTATAAATTTTGTCGTAATAATTTTGTCATTAAAACATAAAAGAAATAACTTGCTTCCCTGTGGAATGTAATCCCTTGTGTTTTGTTATTTAAAATTGTACTGTTGCGACACCATTTAACCACGCAAGACGGCATTTTAAATATTTTTTGTGAAACAGTGACGCAGTTAATCAGTCGGTAGTTCACGACGTAATGGCGGCCGACTAGCTTACTATGGTGAGAGTGTGTGCGTGTTTATTGTCTTTACACGATCGCTAGCTTACTTACTATGGTGGCTTCACGTTGTTTGTTCGTAATACGGCGTCCGTCTTTTTTTATACGTCCATGTCCTTAGTATTCTCATAATAATTATAAGCACATTGAATATACACTATAATATCTTTCCTTGGATACTTAATTAATTGTTCGATCGATCGTATCGAATGACCGTTGATTTTTATTATTATTTTAGAATGAGTGAATCAAATCTTTATAGGTCTTGCAATCAATTAAAAATAATAAGTCTTATTAAAATGTATATAGGTAAATTTATAGTGTATTGTTATGTTGCTCCTGTTTCTTGACAGATTTTGAAGAAACTTTTTAGGATATGAAGATAAGTATATCAATTATACCTATCAAGGTTATCTGTACCGACTGCATCTTTGGTGACTGCACCAAAGATGCAGTCGGTACAGTCGGTACAGTAACTACTGGGTTAACGCGTAGAACTGAGGGATCATAGGTTATATTCCCGGTTGAGACGAAGAAGAAAAATATACCTATTGGTCAAGACACAGAAGGATGATCACATACAATTGTCCCTCAAGAAATTCTATCAGTGAAGTATGAATAACGCATGTGTCTCATGCCCATAGAAATCTAAATAACAAGGCCCCATTATTGGACACGGGCTTCGCTTTTATAGCAAGGTTAATTTGCTGAGGCATTTGAGGTGTAGAAACATCAACATAGGATAATGGGATGAGGAATTGGGATAAATAAAACATAACTTAATCGATTTTTTTTATTTTATATACAAATATAAATTTTCCCTTACGTTTTAAAACTTACACTATTTTTAAACTTATTTCCTTATACTATTCTGTACAAATTTTGTACGATGGTAAGGGCAGTGCGTGCGGAAGAGATCGCAATTTTTCAACATTATGGCGAGTGCTTGAATAAATACTGTGCTTTTCCTGAATATATGGATTAAAGGATGTTAGCTGTTTAAATAGAGGTGATAGAAAAAAGAGCTAGGTTGATTTAACCGAACGGATTTTGCTAGAATGTAAAGTGGTGCTTTTTAGAGAGAATCACAGGCGAATGCCACGGTTGGTGCTTCCTACGTAGTTGAGGAGCTCTTCGGAGTCCTCGCAGACGAAGGGTTTCTCGTGATAGCAGGCAACGTCGTGCCAAGCGATACCATCGTTGTACACGTTGTTGAGGATGCTGAGGCAGGATTCGGTGGTGCCGTTGATGTCATACTCGGCGTTGTCAGGTTGACGCGCCTTCTTGTGTCCAGTTTGGGACCATGGGTTGTATCCCCAGCCGTTAGGGATCTGAAAATATCAATTGATCAGGTTTTGGTTTGGTTTTTATGGAGATACCTTCGTCTTTTAGTAAATCTACTAAATAATTTATTTTTCATTAGATTGAAGTTGATATATTGATCACTCTGTATTAGTTATTTTGTTTGTAAATACGAAATAAGAAATCTGTCATAAATGCATATTTATTTGTTAGATCAAAACAACAAACCTGGTTTGTGGGTGATATCCTTTCCCTGTTGGCAGACCAGAACCATCCTAAGAGGTTCTTAGGCTCAAGATCTCTACGCGATTCGCAACCTTTGAAGTCGCACAAACGGCCCGATGTCCAAATGTACGGTACATCATCTGTAATAAGAAGTCATTAATTATGCATGCATTCGTAACAACTTCAACCGCTTCTATTTACTTGCTGTATTTGGAATAAGATTTGTAAACTTTGGTAATAATTTGTAAACAAAATTCCTTGAACGGCTTTTGCAACTTACAGTTAAACATTGCAATTTGCAACTTGCAATTAAGATGTTATATTTTTTGAATAATTTAACTATAAGGTCATTTATATTTCCTAATAAGTTCTTACTTTGCTGAATCAGTTTGAAGATCAGATTGTTTTCTTCTTGTGTTTCCATGGAGACGAGGTCCATGCAGTATTCGCGGCAGATGTTACGCGCGTCCAACCAATCTACCTTCCTGTTGGCGAGGGCTGGAACATGGCCGCTGTAGAAGTAGTTGTGTCCACGGTAAGTGAACTCCTTTGGTCCTGTAAATAACAGTATTATTGTTATGAAAATTTAATGCTCCAAATGCAAAGAATCACGTTATTTTCTTGCTGATCAAAAATCAAAAAATGTTTTTATTTGTAGGAACTGTTGATTATTTTTCGTAAAGTATGCAACTAAATGGAAAATGTATTTATTGAAGACGATGCTGATTATTGCAAATCCCAAGACTTACACCTATCATCATACGATGCGATCGCAACTGACTTGGAAATGCACTGACAAGGTTACACAACGACGTGACCTCACGCAAGTGAGAAGCAATGGCATAAATAAATAACTGAATAACAATTTAACAGCTAGAAGCAACGATGAACGTATAGCATTGCGCTAAGTGTCGACCCTCAGATAGCAGGTCATGTACCCACTGAGCGACCGAAGCACAACCACGGTCATGACATTGAAGTTTTGTGGCCGAATTCAATAATCGTGCTAAACTGTGACCAATGTGTTGAAATACTTCGGAGGAACTCGACTTTACATAATCAACGGTCCGTCCGACCTTTCCGTATTTTGTAATAGCGTCTGGACATGCATTATCGCACCAAAATACCCGGTACTACACGCGTTGAGGTGGTAATAAGAAACTTTTTGTTGATCCAATGACTTCCAGTGACCGTTTTTTTTTGAGAATCGATTTTAGAAATCTTTGCAATCACCTAAGTAAATTAATATGTGGGTATTTATTTACATATAATACTGTTGTTATATGAAATAATTTAAAGATAATAAAAAATATGACAACCGCGCCACAGTCAGAGTTCCGAACGTTTTTTTAACAATAGGTACCTATAAAATTATCTTATTAATTGTATACAATAATTAAATTCTGCTTTTTTTTGTTTGGTCCTATAATGTTATAGAATTGTGTATGTTTAATGACCTGACTGTCTAAAATAGTATTATAAAAAAACAGCAATTCGTGCCTTCGGCCCTTCGCCTTACTTTTTATTTTACTGGTGGACCGACTTTTCGTTTTCCTGTGAATTAACATGTGTACATTTGTCATTTAAAGTGAATCAGAAAGCTTCAAAAAATAACAGATAGGTACGTAACGAAATAAACTGCATTGGTAGGTAGGTATATATCCATCTCGAATCGAGATGAGCGACGCGTGCCATCTCTGATCCGTCGGGACGCACGGATCGTCCGCTATTTGCTTCTAAACACCCAACCAGGCCAAGGTTCTCAGCCGGATGTACTTTTTATATCTAAACACCAACGAGATGGCGCTAATTTTTATTAAAATATACGACTCATAAAAGTCAAACGTTGAAAACAGCATTATTATATTGATAATGATGCAGTTTATAAGCATATAACATTTCATTGTGTCGTATACTTATAACAGTTTAATAAATATTTTTTGTATTTAAATAGAATGTTAATTTATGAATATTTATTAAGTTTTGATATTTAGGTAAATTTAGAAAATGAAGATGGGTGGTTTTATTATTTGAGAAGATTTACGAGATAGTATAGATAGTATCGTCTATAGTCTATGTTATCACATAGATTACACATGAACCTATCATAAGAAGCTCATTCATATTCTAATGAATGTTTGCAAAAACTAACGTGAAAATCCCACGGTAGAGCTTTAGTCGGTGAGTTGCTGACAACTTATGTAACTTTCAATTTATTGTGCTCTGCAAATAGCTTTATCACAAGAATTTCTAGTCCATATTATTTCATAAAACACAATAAATTCGATGAGTGGGCGTGTCGATTTATATAAATACTATAAATCTATCGATAACTGCCGATGATGCCATTTGAATAGCGTTTTTTGTATTGGTTATTATTGACTATCCATAAATAGGCAAATTTTATTGAATTTCTAGCAATTTATGGTGCCGTTTAAATTGATAGTATTATAACAATCAATTTGAACATCGAAGGAAGTACATACGAAGAAATATTACAATATTGTTTGATTGTAATGGGTTATCAGTCGGTTACTTCGGCGTGTTGGACGATTATTTCAAATGAGGGGACCTTGCCGCGCCGACAGACAGATGTGTGAACTGTGATTGTATGCTGATCAAGCACATTCACAATGGAAATATACAAATACTTTGTAGTCTTCTCACGGAGCCTGACAGCTACCTAGCATTGTTTCTTTAAACAATATTTGGATACATTCGAAATGAGCATTGGTCAAGTACATTATATTTATTGCGAATCTAAAGAATTTTGAAACGAA
>CAJQZN010042703.1:0-44905 GCA_907164685.1 Colias eurytheme
GTCATTCTTAATGCGAACCGCCAAGGAGTGGAACTCCCTGCCAGCGTATGGGTTCCTTCAAGAGGCGAATAAATAGGCATTTTCTAGGTAGACATGATTTACCACCATAGACCGCGTCACCGCTTTCCATCAGGTGGGACTGTGGTCAAATGTCTACCTATCCTAATGTAAAAAAAAAAAAAAAAAATTTAATTAAAACTATATAATATGGTGTTTCTCTTATAAATATAACATCATCACATCGGACACATGGGATAAATAAAAACCAAAATTATGATAGCGATATTTTATTAGTGCATTTCATTTATCAGTGTTATATTTTAGCTAAAATAATACATTAAATCCTTGATCCCAACGATTGCAAGGTTTTGTTAAAAATACGTTACGTAATTTTGATTATAAAAAAAGAGTATAAACATTGTGCCTCCAGTTTTGATCATTATCACTTCGGCTATTGTAATAAACAAACTTGTAAATAGCTTTTATTTATTATGTTTAGCTTAATATGAATATTGGATTAATAATTTATATAATGTAAAAAGAGTCAACTCATAGAAGTATCGATTAAGTTGATTAGATCATTAGAAAATAATAATGGGACATACAGTCCCAAATAAATGCGGATAACAATAATATATTATTTTCTAAAATCCAGAAAGAATACCAAATGTAAATAGGCAATTTATTTAAAAAAAAACTGTCACCAATTAATTAATATTCCAATTATTTTAAGCCAATACAATTTGTATGGAATGCATAAACAGTGACTCCATTCACTGTTGAAATATAGTCTTCGTACAACTTTAAAAAAAGTTAATGTAGGACTTATGTAAAAAATAATTTTCGTTATGAAAATCAACAACAGTAAAGAATACATTCAAACGTGTTTGTGTATGTTTTTTTTTAATAATTTCTTTAGGTATTGTCTCTATAATGAAATTAAATGTTCATGAACAGATTCTAGAATTAACATGTTCTAGTTATAAGTAGATATTTTCTAGGCGGCTATATTTCCAATTATCTATTTGATTTTTAACGTTAATATCTTATTATAAGGTGTATAAAATGTATAAAAAATTTCAGGGCTATAAAAATGATTCTTTTTGCTAAAATTTGTCGTAATATTTTACGTTTCGTTTCCTAAACTTCTGAGTTCTCTATTTATTTTAATATTATAATTTCACTTTTGAATCACAATAAATTGCTATATATTAAATACTATAATTGTAATTATTGCTTTGATACATCAATCTATTGGAGCGCTATAACATTGCATGAAGAAATTCAAAGTCTATTAAATTCTTTACTAAAAAGTAACAACATGTTTAGTTGTTAGTGGTTACAACAGTAACCAAATATTTAAATAGGTAATACATTAAAAATACATTGCTAGTTAATAAAAAAGGGCCTTTTCTAGCAGGCATATTTGCTTAATTCTTACACAGTTCTGCAGCGATAATTTCCAAATAATGATTGGTGAACACAGCTTTATTATGCATTACATATCGTAGCAAAGTCCCTGAGACATTAGTTAGTTCTTTAGTGAATGCAGAGAGACCGACAGGAATCTGTCTAGACCCACCCGCACAGACTAGAATTACTTTTAGGAACTCTAGAACCCGTTGACCTGAAAAGAAATTAATATATCATTAGAAATTAAAGACTGCAACGGATCATAACGCGATTTATTATATATATATATTATTAACTTGACCTTCGTCTCCCCGTGACTATGAATAAACCGCGTTTAAAATCTGTTAAAGTCAGATTTCTAAACATATTATTTTCGTGTAAAATGAAACAATTAAAAGCTATATTATTAGTCAATAACATATAATGCAACAAAATGCTTATGCATAGAAATTAATAATTAATCACTACATAGTATAAAACAAAGTCGCTTTCTCTGTCCCTATGTCCCTTTGTATACTTAAATCTTTAAAACTACGCAACGAATTTTGATGCGGTTTTTTTAAATAGATAGAGTGATTCAAGAGGAAGGTTGTAGTATATAATTTATTAGGTTTTAGACAAAGCGGGCGAAGCCGCGGGCGGTAAGCTAGTATACTATAAAGTTGCAAAATAAATGAATACTCACGAACAATCTGCCTAACTCTATGCTCCGGATCTCCCAGAGATATAATTTGAGTGCGAATCAACTCTTTAGTCTCTGATGTAAGAGGATCTTGGCCCATGGTGTCCAACAACTGTTCCGTCATTAGTATAACTTCTTCCGCTACAGATGGCAACACTGCTTTTAGCTCGCTGTAATAACAAAACGTTACTTAATAAATAAAAAATAAGAGCGTGTGCCGAGCACACGTGTCAGAAGTGAAACTTCTTTGCTAAGATAAGATACAAAAATTGTCGCCGGACGTGATGTGACGATATTGCCATGACGCGACCTAGAAATATTACTCACAACACGCCTAAAGAATTTTCGTTTCTATTAGTTTCAAATTGTTCTATACTATAAAATCAATTTGTATGCAATACTCAATATATGTATTATTTCGATGTGAATGTGTGAAAATTTTTCAAGAAAAGTAATATCAAACACACTTTACTCTTAGAAAAATCCTTAAATATCACGTAAAATCAGTATTCAATCATTATTATTATATTATACTAGCGGTCCGCCCCGGCTTCGCCCGTGGTACATATTTCGCAATAAAAGTTAGCCTATGTTCTTTCTCAGGGTCTAAAGATTATCTGTGCCAAATTTCATCAAAATCGGTCCAGTAGTTGATGCGTGAAAACCATACATACATACATACATACATACAAACCTTTCCTCTTTATAATATTAGTATAGATAAATATAATAATAAAAAATATATTATATAATACTAGCGGTCCGCCCCGGCTTCGCCCGTGGTACATATGAAAAATAGATGTTGGCCGATTCTCAGACTTACCCGATATGCACAGAAAATTTCATGAGAATCGGTCCACCCGTTTCGGAGGAGTATGCAGACTAACATTGTGACACGAGAATTTTATATATAAGAAGATAAGATATAAGATAAGATAATCTAATGATTTAATACTGATTTTACGTGATATTTAAGAATTCTCGTGTCGCGGTTTTTGTAGTTAGTTAAGTTCTAATGAATTTTTTTGTGCATATCTGAGATACAGACACATCTATTTTTCATATTCCTATGTGATAAGAGTAAGACAGAACAACTGTTTACCAGGACAGTTATAACAAAAGAAAAACTCACACATCATTAGACGCATTATCCATGATAATATCTATCTTGTCTTTGAGCTGTTGTTTGTATTGCGCGTTCGGATCGTTGCCGCACGATGGACTGACCAATAGCAGTGAGGCGACGCAAATCAGGCGGTATACTTGCAAGCCCAGTTCTACGAATCGAGGCTTGTCTAGCGAGAGGGTCTGAAAGTTTATTTACATATACTATGAGAATTTTAATTTCTATTTTTTCACTTGTTCCACTTTTATTTTTATTAAAAATATAGATTTTTATTATTAATAACCAACCGGTTTCGTTACATCTTTAGGTGTAGTTAATAGTTTATCCAAAATTACGCAGCTAGGTTGCAAACATTCAAAACAGAGTACTTTGAAACAGTCCAAAATGAGATTCAATTACATTTCTTCGTCCACACTACCTAAATCTTAACAAATTACATATGTACTAATATTTCTCCTATACCACACTACCTATTGGTGAAACAGAATGATTATTGAAACAAAAACAGCGGAGAATTTTTAAATAAATAATTAAAAAAAAATAATCAAAATAACGAACAAAATCTAATCAACTAGTGTATCAATTTTTGGTCCTTAATAAAATATGCATTTAATGTGCAAAATATATTAATAACTTATTTTAGAATGACACACCTCAGGATAATCCTTAGACTCGTCCCACTCGAGTAGTTCCAAATACGCCTTAGCCAAGGTTTGAGCTGTAACGTTTCTGATGATGTTCTGATCACTGACAGGTAAGCTCAGCCCCGTTTTATCAATGTGCCGTTGTATCCATTCTTTCGTGTGCTGTAGACCATCTGGAATTGTATATTTTTAATTTATTGCATTTATTGCTGTAACTTAGTAAAAATAAATCTGTGAATGTAATGAAATTTTTACCACATCAACAAAAAAAGTCAATAAAAAAGAGCGTGTGTACCGAGCACACGTGTCAGAAGTGAAACTTCTTTGACATGATTCAAAGATACCAAAATCGTCGCCTTACTCCACGACGTGATGGTGGATATATTGCCATGACGCGACCTTGAAATTGTACTCTCAACGTGTCTAAAGAAGTTTCACTTCAAAAAATGTAAGTAATTTCTGTGAATGTGAATAAAATATTTACATTTTTTATCACAACGAAAAAGTTATCAATAAACAAACAAATTATAAAACGTTTTTATATTTATTTATTCGTATTTATTCCATAAATAATATTGAGATATTAAAAACATCACTTACCCTCGGAAACTTTAAGCATTTCGTCAAACTTATTCCTCTCATATTGTACACTCTCCTTTTGCACATGAGGTCGAATCATCGCTATAAGTGTGTTGGCTAAGTCTAGCTTCAGTACTTCTAAAGTTTCTAGTATTGCTCGGAAGATATCAACCTGAAATCACATACTTTTAATATAAGTCAACTGTTTAAGTCTAAAAAAGAACGTGTGTGGCGAGCACATGTGTCAGAAGTGAAACTTATTTGGCAAGATTTAAAGATACCAAAATCGTCGCCTTACCCCATGAAGTGACGGTATTGCCATGGCGCGACCTTGAAATTTTACTGTCAATAAATGCTATTTATAATAAATATTGTAAAATAAGTAGGATTGAACAAAGTTCATTAAGTTTGAACTTTGATTTAATAATAATTATCAGCTATACATTTTAATCAAATGCTTTTTAAAACAATATGTCATAAATTAAGCAATCTGAAAAGATAGACCAACTCATTCAGCAAATAGGTACCCTTCTTAACCTATTGACCTCCATCGTCTCGAAATCACATTCATAGTTCCCCTACGTATTGCAACCTGGAACATCAACGGATTATCGTCGAACATTCACGAACTTGAGGAAGTGATCCATACTAACAAACTCGACATTGTCTTGATTTCCGAGTCTCATGCCACCAAAACCAGTTCCTATCGACTAAAGGGTTTCAATATTTATTTCACTCCTCATCCCGTTAGTGGAAAAGCGCATGCAGGCACTGCCATAATCATTAGATCAAACCTTAAGCACACTGTACTAGAGAACTATGCAACACAGCATATTCAAGCTACCAATATTAAACTACATGATCGAGCGGGTGACATTACACTGTCCGCGATATACTGCCCACCCAAACATACAATCACCCCACAAATGTTTGAGAACTACTTTTGCCGACTAGGCAACAAATTCATATCTGGAGGGGACTGGAATGCTAAGCATACATACTGGGGCTCCCGCATTTCTTTACCACGAGGCCGATCTCTTAAAAGCAGTCTGGATACTCACCATCTTACTCCCATATCTACCGGTGAACCGACAAGCTGGCCAGCTGATCGCAACAAGTCCCCTGACCTCCTAGACTTTTTCGTAACGAAGGGAGTCAGCCATCTTTACACCTCTGTGGAATCGAGTCTGGATGGTTCATCCGATCATACACCGGTTATTCTTACCTTGAGTACTTCTGTCATTCACGTCGAGCAGACAGATGCCTTGTATAATCATAAAACTGACTGGCAAGGGTTTCGTAGCTTCTTGGAGGAAAACATTAAACTTAACATTTCCATGAAGACCCCAGAAGATGTTGACAACGCTTGTGAGTCCTTTACAAATCTGATCCAGGTCTCTTCATGGAAAAACTCACCTTGCATAACATATCCCCCATTGACGGCATCCCAATCTACAGTCATCAAGACAAAACTCTTAGAGAAAAGGCGATTACGGCGTATCTGGCAGCAATCTCACCATCCAACCGATAAGACTGCCTTTAATAAATCTGCAAAACAATTAAAGCAGCTTTTACTAGATTCTGCAAACTCCAGCTTTCGCAATACTATAGAAAGAATGTCACCGCAAGGAAAAGGAGATGCTTCGCTCTGGAAAGCTATTAAAACCAATAAAAGGCCACAAGAACATCTGCATCCCATCAAGTCCTCAAATTCATGGGCGCGAACCGACGCTGAAAAAGCAGAAGCATTTGCAAATCATCTAGAGAATGTCTTCAAGCCGAATGATGGTAGCGACGAACCTGATGTGATCGACATACTCAGTCAGGATCTTCAGCTCTGCTTACCACTTAAACCCGCATCACCAAAAGAAATCGCTCGCGAAATAAGAAGACTGAATTCCAACAAGGCTCCTGGTTTTGATTTGATCACTCCGAAACATTTAAAAAACTTACCTCGCAAGTGCATAACATTTCTTGCTTCCCTATTCAATGCGATTCTCAGATTGTCGTATTTTCCGAAGATATGGAAAATTTCGGAAATCATCATGATCCACAAACCTGGAAAATCTCCCCATGAGGCTGCTTCGTACCGTCCCATTAGCCTGACACCGGTTCTCTCGAAACTATGGGAGAAGATATTCGTAGTACGCTTGATGGAGCATATGGACAACTGTGATCTGGTTCCTAGTCATCAATTTGGATTTCGAAAGCAGCACTCCACCATAGAGCAGATGCACCGGGTCCACCAAGAGATCAGACGCTGCTTTGAAATGAACCAATACTGCTCGGCGGCTTTTCTGGATGTCCAACAAGCGTTCGACAGAGTGTGGCACAAGGGCTTACTATGCAAAGTGAAAGATAAACTACCTCACTCTCTTTTTCCTATCATCCAGTCCTACCTCGAAGGGAGACTCTTTCGAGTGAAACAGAGAGATGATAGATCCTCACTTCGCCAAATACATGCCGGCGTTCCACAAGGCTCTGTTCTCGGCCCTGTTCTTTACAACTTATTTACTGCTGACCTACCAGTAGCTAGTGACGTAACCGTTGCAACTTATGCTGATGATGTAGCCTACCTTGTTAGAGATGATATTCCAATAGCGGCAAGTAATAAGCTTCAACGATTACTGGATGCTACCTGCGAATGGATGAGGAAGTGGCGCATCCGTGCAAGTGCTCAGAAGTCACACCATATTACATTCACCTTAAGGAGAGGCAACTGCCCCCCAGTCAAATTTGGTGATGATGTGCTGACGGATAGCGACCATGTTAAATACTTGGGCTTCAACCTAGACCGAAGACTCACCTGGGCCACCCACATCAAAAAGAAACGAGACGAAATAAATTTTAAGTTTCGCAACCTGTATTGGCTTATGGGAAGAAACTCTGTCCTGTCTGTGGATAATAAGCTGTTAATCTACAACACCGTTTTAAAACCTATCTGGACCTATGGAGTCCCATTGTGGGGAACTGCCAGTAAAAGTAACATTATGTGCATTCAACGTATCCAGAATCACATACTGCGTACCATTCCGAGCGCCCCCTGGTTTACCAGAAATGTGGAGATCCATGAATATCTGAATGTACCGACCGTTCAAGCTGAAATTGACAAATTTAAAAATAGATATGCCGACCGCCTGTCGCGTCACCCCAACCCCCTTGCCCATGAACTCGTAAAACCTTCCCCTATGACCAAAAGGCTGAAAAGGAAGGATGTTTTCTAGAAGACAGACGAGACGCTGGTCTCGTCGTCTACATAATCTCGCGCAGGCAACACATCTGCTTATAGTCTTGCGACTGATTGCAGATTAAACGGGAAAAAAAAAAAAAAAAAAAATAAATTAAGCAAATCAACTTTTGATAATTTTTATACGAATAGAAATAAAATAATTTGATCCTGAGGCGGGATTCGAACACGCGTCTTTCTACCATTCAGTTTTAATCTCTCCTCGTGATCGAATTTTTTCCGTTCTATAAAAATATCATTTATAGCGGATTTGTATGCTATAAAACTAAACATAAAATCGACTTCAAAAAAAAGGAGGAGGTTATCAATTCGGCCGGTATGTTTTTTTCCCGACTATTCTTTAATAACTATTCCATTTATTTAAATATAAATATTTCTTACTGTATCAGTCAACTGTGTGATATTCTGTATCATCTCATCCCTCGCTGGTGCGGCGAGTTTGGCCATCAGATCTATCACGAAAGTCGCATACTTTTGGAAGTCGAGGCTGTTATTCTCCGCTTGCTGCTTGATGAAGTCCCCATCTAACACTTCTTCAATCATTTCCTTGATGCGCGTGTGTCTTGGCAACAGTATTGCGAATAGACCCTGAAAATAAAACATAGTAAAATTAAGTGATTCGAATCCTACTACATAATATTAAAAACGTGAAAGTTTATTTCTATGCCTGACCAAACATTTTGTGTTCAAAAAGGTTGATAAAAAGTCTTTTTGTAAAAAGGTGGCTTGCAAGTTGCAACCTATACTTAATACATAATAGAAAGCTGAAGAGTATGTTTGTTTAAACAGACTAATCTCAGGATCTACTGGACCGATTTAAAATCTTTTACCACTAGATATGTACACAAATGCTATTTATGGGTAAAGCTTGGGTGGACCTCTTGTATATATATTTTTTTATTATTATTCTAGTGCTGCGATTGCATTATGTTTAAAATCTAAAATAAAACAAATCGTTTAGTTAATTTATTGAATTCGGAGTAAAATAGAGGTCATAAGAGTCAACAACATTCCATTTAAGGAGAGGAACCTTTTTTTTGTCATAATAATAAAATCCTAAGTGGTGACTTTGAGTATGTAATTATTCCTTTGTTAAAAATTATCAGTGTAATAAAACAATATGCAGCCTTCCTTCAGTAGATACAGCCATAAATTTTTTTCCCTGTCACTTTTACAGTAAGAACTAAGAATGTAGTAAAATTTAAATTTTAATATATGTTAACATTTAAATTCTTTGTTTCGTAACAAAGGAGTGAAGAAATAACCTAATACGATAATAACAAATACCTGTTTAACATCTTCAAGCAGTATAAGAGCTTGCTTGTATTCTGGTGGATCTGCGTTAAGCTGCTCTCGGAGTATATCAAAATATGCTCTGTGCATTGTTTCCTTCACCAACTTCTGGTAGCTATATTTGACAAAATAAAGTTTCCGTAATTTCTATTAATCATGTCTGTTGAAATCAAGGAATATTATACACTTTGGTAAATAGTTAGTTTAAATATTTGGTAGAATATTACATAATCGAATACTACTTATTACAAATATTAACTAGAACGATTTGTCTAGAATACCTTGGTTAACTATTTACACTATAGAGAAGCTAATGCAGTATTAATTGTGAAGCTCACTAAAACAAATTTATACTATAGTAGAACTATTTCAGACAACTTTTCTAAAGTTAGCTAGCTACATAAAATATATCAATTTAACTACCTATTATCTGGAGGTTCAAAAGGTTCCAGCTTGAAGTCTTGGTCCACAGCTATCTCATGAGCGAGTGCCATGTTTTGCATGCCGTGGGCAGCTTTCATAATGTCCTCCAAAGTGACGAACTTAGGAGGAGAAGCACCAGTTATTGTTGAGCCTCGGACTCGAAATTGGAGGGGTTCACTTGCGAAATAGCTGTAAATAAAATTATACTTTTGTTATTTCTATTTATAGTTTTTATCCAGGAAATTATTCCTCTTTTATTTTTCTGGAAAATTATTGTGTTTGGTGATTCAAGGTTTGAGTTTGATGAAATTTAACTAGGGATACCATAATTCATATTTCTAATTTGATCCTTTCAAGGAGAAAAAATTTATAATAAATTTTATAAAATATCTATGAACAGGCATTATAAGATATTAAACGATACCCAATTAAATAAATATTGAACTAATCTTATTGTGTGATTAGATTCAACACAAGTCTTTGTTACATATATTATTATGAACAAAGAAAAACCGTTGCATTTATTAATAATACTTACTAAAGTATGACATTACCTTGGTCCAGTGGGTATAGGCCGTGAAGGAATTCGCATATTTTGGTCATTTTTCTCTCCGTCTTGGGAACTCGAACCACTTGCTTTCTCTCGATCGCTCATCTTGGAATCTTTGTCTTAACTGACCGTAAGTTGAACCAGGAACAAAATATAAACCCTTTCAACCCATATAAGGTACGTTACATGAACTCACGACTTCAAAATCTCATATCATCTTGCAACTTCATCACCTTGAGTCATAAGAATACATAACCTAATACACGATTGGTATTGTGATAAAAAAATATTTTAAGTCGCTACACTATCGCTGTAGAGACAATAAAAAGTATTTCAAGGCTATTGTATTTTTATTTACGATTTTTCTAGTTTTTCTCGTTGTTTTCGTTTACTTGTCAATTTTATGCATCTGTCAAAAGTCATAACAGCTGTCTATTGTCTAAAAATGAACGCAAAAAACTAAAAAGTCATAGATGAAAATGTGTCATCTATTTTAAGATTTTAAGCCACAGTTTTAAGCAATGACGAATATAGATAGATATTATAGGTAAACCAGAATCTGATGGCAATTAGGGAAATCAAAATTTTGAGTGTGCAACCCTAGGGAAAATGGACTGAACGATCTTGATACTGCTTATTTTTTATTTTGTCCTCAATATCACTAGTCACATTACATAAGTGGACAATACTGTACTTAATAATGAGATATCCACTTATTATTATGTAGGTTACATAGGTTACTTACATGTATAATATACAATTATACATATTACTTTTATACAGGTAATACATATTATTATTTACACATACCTATATTTGTATATTCATTACCAGTAGGGCCATGTGAAAATATCGATATAATGATAATGTAGATCAAGACTGCTTATAATTTTTTTATAAAATGAAATAAAAATAAAATAAAATTATGTTTATTTTCGTAAGTATTAACAGATACACACATTATAAAATTGACTTGGACAGCTTGGACTTGACGAATATCCGTATTGGAAACTCCTGTAATAAGTTTTCATAAAATTATATTCTAATCAACAAACAATATTATAGTTACCTACATATAATATTTTTTAATTTAAAGTATCAAAACGGGTAAGTCCAATTTACCAATAAAATCTTCAAAATTGAAAATTGTGATGTGTTTGACCCTTCTTCATCGAATGTTTTTCTATACACATTATAAACAACACCTCTTGCTTGTGATCGCAGCGGCTTTTTCGACATTTTCGAAGATTTTTTAGACAAAATCCTAAAAATTATTCATCAACTGCAAAAAAGACAAATAATTTGACAACCAATTTGATAGTTGTCAAATAAGTTGCCACATAAAAATCTTTTATTTCTTAAATATAAATATGCCATCAGATTCTGGTAGACCTATACATTGTAGGCACACTTTATGCACCGCTAATCGAGATTTACTTGTCCAATTAGGTAATAATTCTCTACGCCGAATATCTGCGTAGTTACTTTCCTCTATTGGGTGGAGACGTTAACAAAGAGAAAAAGAAGAGAAGGTAGTAAATAGTAATGTAGTAGTAATTAAAGGAATTTAGCAAACCTTGGAATAAATTTCATAATATTTAATTTTATTATAGTGGTATTTTATAGGAAGATAAATAGCGGTACCTACAAATTCAAATGACAAACGTAATCTGAACATTTATAACTACCCTCGTGCGGTCGTGCCCTACATAAACGAAAATATAATTCTCCGTCAAGAAGAAAATATATGTTTCACGGAAAAAGATTTTCATGATCAAGTTCTTTCCTCATTAAAATCACCTAAGAAAATATTATAGACGAGAATATAACTTAGTTTAACAATATGCTTCAAATGATTGAAATGATAAAAAAATAAAAACAATAAATTTCCCAAAGACAATAGGTAATACAATTTTTATTTCTCATACCTACAAAGATGATTACGGCATATTTATCATAACTCTCGTTTCAAAGAATCGTTTAAAGAAATTGGCTAGCCGGAGTCAAGAAGGCAATCTAACTTTTTCACAGACAGAACTAGCAACTAATTTACGTACGTAAACTGAGTGCCGTCGGAGTGGATTACTTGGTACGTATTCCATTTTGAACTGAAAATATTTACAGTCGCCTCCTTTGCAGAGATAATTTATTTTCTCACTGCCGTTCTGTATTGGGGTGAACTACCTACTTCGTAAGTTTTATCGTTTTATATTTGAATTCTGTGATCGTATTGGTATTTTTTTCATCGGTAATCTTGATAAATAAAGGATTGAATATTGTAATGTGATATCGCTTAAAATGCGAATTCCTTATAAATTACTGTTCCTATTCAGGGAGCTTCGCTGGGTAGACCATATCTACTAAATTTTGTTTTTTAAAAAGTTTACCCTTAAATATTATGACATTTTATAACATAATATTAATTAAGACCAAATTACATACATGAACCTTCAGTGGTTCTCAGAAGTCGTAGCTAATGAGGCTCCGGTTGTAGCCATAAAATTATACAGATATTGATAATATGGAAATTGGATGTCTTAGTCTGTTCGTGAGTATTGTTTTTGTTACATCCCGTACGTATTTGCATTTCAAGTGCTTGATAAAGCTAATTAATTGATGCGGCTTGCCATCCGATCTTACTAGAATTATAATTTTAGCAATTTTATCGTCCTTCACTGATCTGATAACCAGATGAGACGTATTTTTTATTAAATATTTTTTATAAACAAATATGCTTGCCTATCGAAAAGTTGTCATGGCCAACTTTTATCGATTTTCATACTTTTGATAACCAAATGAAATTTATTTGACTGATAGTTTTTGATACACAGAATATGCCTAGGTATGCTTTTTTTTTCACCTAATATAGTAGTAATATATTAATTATTATGTCGATACATTTTTTTTATAAAATTGAACTTTTTTATATCACAGTGACGAAATATAATCTATGTTTGATTATCTAATGCATTTTCGTAAGGGCACGCATCGGCACCGTGGCTTAGTTGGTTAAAGCGCCTGTCTAGTAAACAGGAGATCGTGAGTTCGAATCTCGCCGGCGCCTATACTTTTGTATTGAATTTTGTTTTTATATTTTTTTCATTTGCTTTATTACATTTTCTTTTTAGTTGGGTAAGTATAAAATTTTCATAATGAATAATTATAACAAGGTTTTTCCTGTATAAGATTTGTGTGTATAATGTAGTAAAAAATATGAAACCTACCTATGCATTTTTTCGTCGATTTCGCTATTAGCATAGTTTTGTGGGACGAAACACATCAATTTCCAAGACATTGGACACAAAATTATTCATGACCTTGAAATCATTCAAGTTCTTTACCTACTTCTTAATTATTATTCTTAATATACTATTATAAAGGCGAAAGTTTGTATGGATGTATGGATGTTTGTTACTCTTTCACGTAAAAACTACTGAATGGATTTGAATGAAACTTTACCACAATATAGCTTATACATCAGAATAACACATAGGATAGGTTTTATCCCGGAAATCCCACGGGAACGGGAACTATGCGAGTTTTTCTTTGAAAACGCGGGCGAAGCCGCGGGTGGAAAGCTAGTTATATCATAATAATATTTAAAAATAACATAATAGGTAGGGTACTCTAAAAATGAATGAAATCGACATGAAATTAAATATTTATTGCAATTCAACAAAACCATCTGCAACGTAAAAACAAAGAAATATAAACCAATTCGAAATTCAAATTGCTTCAAAAACACGACCAAGCAACTTAAATTAACTCGCAATGGTAACATTATGAAATAATTCTTTCAAAGTTTAGAAAACTGTTAATATTCCCCGCGAATCGCGCAGGGTAATTTTCTGTCTCAACTCTTAACTTTACGAAACTGCGTCTTAGGTAAACAGCCGCCCCCATTAAACATTTTCCCAAGAACCAACCGCGCTTCATAGTTTTAAATTAACATTCTACCGTTTGAAAACATTTTCGTATTTGGAATTCGAAAATGTTATAACTGAAATTTCCTTAGCATTTTATTAAAAAAAACATTTTGTTTAAAGAATATGGGAAAATAAGTTTTAGGCGGACTTTTCAGTTCTTTGGCAGTACCTTCTGAGCTAACAATACAGAAACAAAGTAGCAAAAGTTTAAGGTAAAAATGTAAAGCGTATATTATATTCCATACAATTTCATCGTTTAAATCTTATATATAAAATTCTCGTGTCACAATGTTAGTCCGTTCGGTGGACCGATTCTCATGAAATTTTCTGTGCATATCGGGTAAGTCTGAGAATCGGCCAACATCTATTTTTCATATGTACCACGGGCGAAGCCGGGGCGGACCGCTAGTATCATATAAGAACTTAAATCGAATAGAATAAATAAAGTAGTAGGTACCTAGGTTAACAACTTAAATCGAATCACGAATGGACTATAAAGTATTTTACTTCACCAGGGATACGTTATTTCGAGAGATCGTGACAGAGGCAATTACCACAGATTACTAATTCAGAGTTCTATTCTGGAAATCAATAAAAAAGAAAAATGTTGAGTTCTGAGTACTCTTTGTTAAAATAGAAAGTTAGAAACGTACGAACAGCGTTTATTTAGAAATACCTAATACCACAGACTAATAATAATATACTACGTATACAATACCTATTGGCTAATAGTTAATACCTATTGGTTTTTTTTCATAATTTCAGATTTTATTTTTTATTAATAAAACTAACTAAAAAATATACCCAACATAGTATTGGTTATGTATGTAGGAAAGGCATGTATTTATAAATTTTTATACTAATATGAAATTAAAGGTCTCTCCAGATCACGTGCGAAGTCCATGTCGTGACAGACTTATATCTTATTAAATGGATAATTTATAAATTTATCTATTTAATAAGAAAGAAATTAATATATGTAGATATATGTATAAATAATAATAAGGTATCTAACTATATAAAAAAGATCGTTACCTAGTTTAAAATTTACTGCTTTAATATCCTCTCTTCATCTATCAAGAGTAGGTAAAACTTAATAGTTCGTTGCAAGTAGGTACATCCGTTAGTACAATTTAAAAGCCTCTCAACTCTGAGGGCTTATTAAAAATGGAGTGGGATTACGATTGCGAACAGTTTCAACGGCTTTCCGATAGTTGAACCGACTTCGACTTACTGACTTACCGACTTACCGCTAAATAGTTAAGTGTATCGACGCCTTTAGTTCTCAACTTTTGTAAGCTTGATATTTTCGAACTGTGGATGCTACGATTATCACAATTATATTAGGTATGTTGTAGGTTTTATTTTCCGTAAAATACGAGTGGTACCTACCAACTTCTCAATATATACTTAAAAGATAATGTTCTAGCCAAACTCCAAACTGTTTTAAGCGTAGAAAAATAGTAACGCTTTCAATAAATTACTATCCTCATCAATATTTTTATGCATTGATAGAAATAAAAAGTTCTAGCCGGCTTGCATTAAAATACATAATAATGAAGAAGTAGAACTTAGGTACTTAATTAATCAATTCTGGAACATTTTTGGAACCTCGAAATACTTTCTTCCTAGTAGATTTATTTAATACATGTGAGCGTAATAATTACATAAAACAGGATTTAAAGTTAAATTAACACGGGTCCCGGGGTGTCGACGATATCCAATGAATGCGATGTTTTAACATACATTTTAATCTGTTAAAATAATTTAAAGTTTTAATCCATGTTTGTGGAATGGATGTGATCCGGCCGCTTGTTCGCTCGCTTAATTTATTCTTTTTGTTTTGCTTTTTATACGATAATTGTAATAATATAGTTGACTGCAACTGTTTTTATAGCTTATGTGAATCAATTAAATGTATATAAATCTTAAATGCATGCATTTATTGCATGCTTAAATTGAAAATGTAGAGATTTTAATGCAAACAGTCTTGTAAAGGAACATAATGGTTATTTTCATTAAAATAAGTACTTAAATAAGAAATCATAATAAATAAGGACGAAGACAGAAAAAATAAGGGCAAAGTTTATTTTTAGGGTAATTAAAACTATTAAGTGTTAAATTAGTAGTATAAATTTAACATGCAGGCGTAAGTATTTATTTATAACGTTTGAATAGAACACAGGTTCTAAATTTAACCACATACATTTCTGTTTAACCGTACGATTTTATTTTAGTTATGTATTATGTTATTTTAACTATGATTCGTACTATTTTAGATTTAAAAAGATACTTACTTGAAGTAAATCAATTAATGTTATTTTGTTTACATTTTTACATCACGATTTTTACATATAGTTTTACCTAGATACTGTATATTAATAAATAATAACTTATTTCGTCTACAAACTGTTTGATAAACTACAAAACCAATTTGTTAGAAACCGCACAATGCGCTTGATATTTCGGATTCCACCATTTTCTGAAGCTGCTATACGAATACTGCTGCATCAACCGTGCTGGGTTGTTCATCAGCTCACAAAGCGAACACCCATCCAACCCTGAGGATTTGCTGATGATGTAGTGGTTCTTCCACCTGAAGAAGTCGTAATATAACTCCCTATTTCTTATTACGTTGTACATGGCTTCCGCAATTTGAGAGGAAGTTTTTTTGTAGGTATCGATGTAGGAGCCGGGTGGTAGGTATCTAGAAATATATTTAATTGATAAAATTAAAGGAAAACAGATGAGTTTATGGAACTAACATTTATGGGAAAATTATTATTTAATACCTGACATAATTAGCTCCACCATACACAATCGGCACAGCGTTATTATTATACGCATAAAGAACTATATCCGTGATATAATCCGGCGATAAAGAATCCTCAAGAGCTAGATAGAAATAGTACGTCTTCTTGACTCTCCAGAAGCATCCATGCATAGTTTTTCTCCTACACTGTTTCACACTACACGCACCAAACACGTCAACTGTTAATTTAAATCTGCTTAATTCCTTCTGCAGTTCTTTCACTAATATTTCCCGTTTGCTCCTACTGTGGCACTCGTCAAGGAATATGACAGCGGCTTTAGATTTTGTCTGTAATTGGGATTTTAGTTTCGCATCGATGGGTTTCATGTTGGTGTTCCAGTGAAAATGGCTGCCCAGTTCTTCGTATTGCAGATTGTGAACTGTTATGAATTTGTACGGTATTGTTGAGTCGTATCTGGAAATATATTTTTGTTGCTACAATTTTGTATCTTTATAGCTCTATATTTTATACTAGCTGTGCCCCGCGGTTTCACCCGCATTGCTCAGCTCCTGTTGGTCTTAGGGTGATGATATATAGTCTATAATCTTCCTCGATAAATGGGCTATCTAACACCGAAATAATTTTTCAAATCGGACCAGTTCCTGAGATTAGCGCGAGCCTGAGATATTAAACAAACAAACTCTTCAGCTTTATAATATTTGTATAGATAGCATACATTGCACTATATAAGATGTAAAGCTATATATGGATAATACAGTAACTGTGCACTTTACGTTATAGTGTACTGACTGTATTAATATCTTGTTTCCATCACTACGCGTAGCTTAGATGGATATTGTGTATTACGTGGTACACAAATTTATCATTTATTTTGAAGAATTTAAGAATAGGTACTAAATATTTTTTAACATACGCATGCGTGACAATGCAGTGTTTTAATTAAATGCGATATACATCAATGATCAACATCTATGCTACTATTGTTAACTTATATGTTTAAAAAATACTCACTTATACGTCCATGTCCAGTTAAAAAAATTGTCATAGATCGAATCACAAACAGGGTAATTATGTGCGGAACTATTTGCCACAAAAACATATTTTTGATTATTACTTCTGATATATGGCAACACTTGTGTGTCCTGGCTCACATCTTGCAAATTAAAAAGTATTAAATCAAAATATCTCAAATCACCAAAGAGGCTTTTGTTTTTCGTTAAATAGCAGTTGAAGTAATTGCATTTTTGTTTGATAAAATATGATTGTCCATTGCTTTCCAAATCTTGAATATCAGTCCAAATTAATATGTGTTTCATATCGGGTACAAAACGAGTTATTTCATTAATTTTTGGTAATTGACGTGATGTTTGTTTTGTTATTATGTATGCGAAGACAGTGAGCAGAATTATATGCAAAATGATTTTAAAATGCCTTTGATTTCTAAGTAAATTCATCTTCACATTTTATCTTATTTTTTACTTTCAAATAGAATGAGTGATTCAATACGGTCGTAATTAGGAACGAGTACACTTATAAGTCTGATAAGGTAATAGCGCTAAGATGGCAAGCTACACGTAAGCTTGTATTTACAAACATGTATATTGTTCCAGATTCTCGGAGAAACACAATTAGTTACTACGTCAAATCTTGTGTCGTTATTTCTGCTACAAATTCAATTATTTATATATCTTGGTCAACTGTTTCATGACGACAGGAAACCCACAGGTAGGTATATTCTCCGTACGATAAATATTTTTATCGGTCATTGAATTATCATTTTAATGTATATTTTTTGTTAAAATCGATAATTTAGGTTCAGCGTATGTTTTAAAATTATAGACTGGATTGGATTATTAAGCATTTACTTACATGAATTCGTTGTTACAAACATAGGTAGGTACTATTCGTTCTCATAAACATATATTTTGTTTATTTTATTTTAACGATGTTAATGTTTTAAATAACTATAAGGTATTGAATCGTTTGGTATTTTACACTTAACTTTAATTATTAACCATACAAAATTATGTATGTACCTAATAAATGGCGCGAGAAAATTTGATTTCATTTGTCACGGGGAAATGACATTTTTTACAAAATGGCGTCGCACACATTGAGATAATATTAATATGGAGATGACACCGCCTACATCACTTATGTTCCACTCAACATACGTCATGTGACGTATGTTGAGCGGTATTTTTTAATGGTTTTAAAGTGAAACGCATCAAACATGCCTTCGTGTGTGTTACGATATTGCACAAATAATACAAATAATACGGAAAAGTGCAAAGGAATAACTTTCATCGTTAAGTACCTAACTAGATAATAATTTTTAAAACTTAGTTAGAGCAAAAAAATGGCGCACAGATTTTGTTCGTGGTGTCTACTCCATACGTAGTAATATTATCTCAATGGTCGCACATGGCATTGTGCACATGATGTGGGTCCCGGACGGACGGTCCCGTACAAAATTGTACAAGTTTTTTGAATGGACGATTGCCGTTGTTACAGAAATCATTTTGATGGGCGCTTTTCAAATTGTATTTTTGTCGCGATTGTGATGTGGATAACGAGGGACCGGGCGTTTATTGCTACGCGTTTTTTTGGGGAATTGTTTTGTAATGAATTGTAAATGTGGGTTTTTACATTTGCTTTATAAATATTAGGAAACGCTGATACAAAATCTTGTTCTGTAATATACTTAATTTGTAAATTTTAAATATAAAATATAGTTAAAATGAATTAAACAATGCTAAACAAGAATAAATACTGAGAGATTTCAAACAGACTAATAATTAACGACGTATTTAAAAGCATCTAAGTTTAATTTTACGAGTTTCAATGAGTTATAAGGGAGATTAATAACTGAAAGCGAAAGTCAACCACGTACACAATCTCAAAATGGAATTGAAGAAAAAGTCATTCCAATGCCGTGTAAATAAAAAACATTTTCGTATGCAGTGCGAGGGAATGTTTCAGAATTAATACGGCGCTGCTTCAGTATTCAGTGGACGACGGTGATTTTCCAATGAGCGAGCTGCTGCGAATGCAAACGCGATGTCTTCACTGTACCCTTAGAGGACTTATTCTGGGAATTAACGAGATTTTTTGGATGTTTTGTTGACTTTGGGAACTTGGGAATTGTTTGGTTTAGAGCATTAGTTTGGTGTTTTTGTAATGTAATGTAAATTTTAACAATGCGCGGGTTTTAATGATTGACTCAATCCATACTAATATTATAAATGCGAAAGTAACTCTGTCTGTCTGTCTGTTACTCAATCATGCCTAAACTACTGAACCAATTTTCATGAAATTTGGTATGGAGATATTTTGATACCCGAGAAAGGACATAGGCTACTTTTTATCCTGGGAAAATGACGCAATCCCAGAAATCCCACGGGAACGGGAACTATGCGGGTTTTTCTTTGACTGCGCGGGCGAAGCCGCGGGCGGAAACCTAGTTTTTTATATATATTGCAAGTCGGAAAACTTGTCATTACATTTTATTTTATTACGTTTAAATATAGATAAGTATATATTATATAACTTTAGTGTAAACTACTTATACAGTTTCATACGCATGTTTACCTACACAGATCATCATATATACTAAAACCTTCAAAACCATCGCATTTGTAGCAGCTCGTAGAGGTTATCGTCATTCATCAAGACATTTTCTTAACGTAGTATACTAAGGTAGAAATATAATAGATGCATATAATAGATGCTACAATACGCTTAATTAATTTAAGTATTTATCAGGGGCGTAGCTACCGCCGTATCTGTCGTATCAATTATACGGGGCCCCCGCGCCAAGGGGGCCCCCAACGTGAGCTTTTGTGAGAAATCTTTACCCTTCCTAGGGGCCCCCAAACAAATTTTTATACGGGGCACGCTACGATTCTGGTATTTATCCACCAAAGACAAAACTCTGTCGTACTATTACCACAGACAATATAATACTATACTATAGTATGTTCCTAGGGCAGGCGGAAATTCGTACAATGACCTAACAGGGGTAACCAACCTGTTGGTAACCTGAGAACATTATTAAAGGGTGAAAGTGAAAATCTTTATTTCAGTAACCTACATTACATAACACTTTGACTTTGACTTGATTATATCTAACTTAATTTGCAGTAAGCTGTAGGTATGACACAATTTACAACAAAAAAAAATGTTAGACCACTTCTGCTCTTAGGTTCTAACTTCTAAGTGTTTTATAATAAAAATAATAATAAATATTTTAGTAAGATCTTATGAAATTAGTGAATTATTTACTTTTAGTAAATAATTCACAGTTAAAACAAGTAGTCAAAACAAGTTTGTTATCTCTGAACGACCGCGTCGCTCACCTCACCTTGTACCATGAAAAGCGATAGGTATCGTTTTATTTTGTGATAACATAATACTTCGTGTCATTGTACGAATTTCCGCCTGCCCTAGGAATATACTATAGTACTGTTACTAAAATTCCTAGCATCATAAACTCATCTCCCAGAATAACACTCCCGCCTAGGTAGCGGAGTCGTCTTGCTAATGAGATTCTTTGGCTCGCGGTTTGCATTTAAGATCAGATTCGCGCACATTGTACCACTGAACTCCTTCCCTAGTAATGAGATTCGTTTAGTTCACGAATTCGAAAATAATCCGTTTATCAGATAAAATGGGTTCGCGCGAATGTTTTTGGTTACTTTTGAGGGTTTATCTTTGAGCTATATGTTTAGAAAAAAACAAAAACAAAATATTATGTGCACAGATAATTAAAAATTAAACTAAACACAGTCTCATTAGAAAGTTTATATGTAATATTATCTGTAGGTACTAGTATTAATTGGAGTATGTAACAACTATAATTATCCGTAATTAGAAACATTTTAATTTTAACAAAGATAATTCTATAAAGATCTTTCAAAACTATCTTCTTATCTATCTTTTTAAATATGTTTGCTATAATGGGAATTTCTAACAAACAATTCAATATTAACAAAACTGTAGAAAGATCCTTCAATATTTTTTCATAGCGCTCCATATAAGTGTACCTACCATTTAAAATATGAGTCGCATAAAAGGAAAATAAATTGTAAGGCAAAGACGTTACAATATCACAAAATGTTAGAAGTATGCAAAAAATCCTTTTATTGAAACTAGCGAGGTTGTTATCCATTATGTATTAGGCATGGAGTAGCGTCTCCATTGTTAAAGGAAATTGTTTATAGAATAAATAACATAAGTCTTTATCTACATTTTGTTTTGTATTTTCTATATTAAATACGTAATGAATTTTGAGAGTAATGAACATTGTGAGTTTATTAACACTTTAATTGTTATTACTTATTTGTATTCTTATTTCTGTGAGCCTGAATATTTGTACCAATGATTTGTACTGCAAAAATACAACTTACATAGGCTACGTAGTAGTTAAAGTCAATTTCTTAATAATTATTTAGTAGTACCTAGATGCCAGAAATTCATTTATATAATAATTATAATGATTCCGTCCATATTTATTATCTATCAAATAAAATAGCAAATAAAGCACGAAAAAATGGTAAAAAGTATGTATCTCATATGCTATTACATATAATCAGTAAGTGATGAACCCAGGTCACAAGTGTCTGAACGTAAAATGTCGTGTCGCCTCTCACAACGAACACGTGCAGCAATAATGTGAACATATCTGCAATTTTCAGTTTTTGCCCGTCTACCTTGTCCCCGGGGGCCCACTGTCTATGACACATGCGTGGGCCGGAATTCGGAATGGTCCCCTTGAATACATTAGCTCATCCCATATGAAATGTCGCCTTTTTGTCATCGTACGTGCGATGTGATAGTTTTTATGTTTACATGCTTATAAGGATGAGGTCCTCGATGATTGAGTTGACTTATTCCATATTCGTTTCGGTTGAATAATGGATGATTATGTGAAATTCCATGTGAGTTTGGGGCAGATGATTTCAAAAAATGATATTTTTTTGAAGACATATATTTTAACAGAAAGTAACCCTATCTATGCGTCTAATAAGCCAGGCAATAATCCAAATAAAGAGATAAAACTTGAACGAATTTTCTATACACGCAGTAAACAACAATTCACTTCGAAAGCTTTGTACGGCTCTATTTGCCTACATCAAGATTATCAAAAAGAACCAAAATATCATAACATAAGCTGAGCTATTCAAAATTAATATTAGCTACGAAATGTGACATATATACCGACACATATACAATACCTGTCCGCGCTTTGTCGGCGAAATATGCAATTTCGCGGCGGCAGCTATTCGCGTTATTTCTACTTATATTACAGTTATTGAATGTTATAATTTCCTCACATAGTTCCCGTAACCAACTATTTAAACTGTATCGTAATTGATTTACGTAGCGGTTGTCTAAAGTTTGATGCTCGGAGTGCTGTTATCGAAGATTTTAATGGCGCATACTCGCGGCTGGTGGAAGATTGAAAAGTTTGTATGTTTGTTTTTAGTTATATATACTATTTGAAAGGAATCATGTTAATGTAGTGACAGGATTTTTTATTACTATTCTCGGATTTACAGATATACAAATGTATTAACAACTATGACGTTGATTATATTAAACCTTTGCAGGCTTTTAACGAATAGTTTTACTTGTATACGTAGTATATTATTATTAGTATGTGGTTTTACTAATATAATATGATACCTATTGAGTATTGTGTGATATCAAATTAAAACTTTGAGACTATGTACATGTGAAAGCTAGGTACTTTAATTAATTATTATGTAGGTAGAGATAAACTACGATAACATGGCGCGCCCCTCCAAAATTCAAAACGTTTGAAAGTTTGTGAAAGTCTTGTGAAAGTATTTACAATGCACCACCAAGATTCACAACGCATGTGTGCGTAATGAGACGGCCGTCAAACAAAAACAAATCCACGGATTTGTTGCTCGACTAGTCACGCTCTAATCGCTCATTATTATTAGTAATGGCGCTGCACTGACGTATTCTATGAAAACGACACGTGCGTTGTCTAGGGCGCTCGGCAACTTATGATTAGTTGACCAACAAATCTGGACGTAAAGTACTAAAGACGAATACGTACAACTACATACAAACTCCTTCGTAAGGATGCCACTACACACATTGAAACAGTAATTTGGAGGGGCGCGCCATGTTATCGTAGTTTATCTCTAACTAATCATTTAATAATAAATAGTAAGTATTATGTTAATTTATCATAGTAGATACGTTTACAATATGAAAATAAAAATCGTTTTGTCTCTTGTACCTTCTCTCGATTAAATATAAGAAATAGGTGATTACCTATTATGATAACCCATTTAAATAATCGTCTCTTTTACGAATATCAAGTTAAATTTAAGCAAATACAAAACACGTAAAGCATTCCCGTTAATTAGTTGGAACAAGCAGACCCAATTGGTAAGCACGGCTGGCTTTACAAATTTAGCTGTTACCAATTATTATACTGTATATAATGAATGTGTGGAAATCTGCAAATGGGATAATGAAATAACTATTAATCGTATTTTGTGTTTGCAATGGTGTTAATGGTTTAATGGGATTGTAGTTTAGGAATATTTTGCAGAGGTTTTTGGTGTTTGTATTAATACTGCTTAAGGAGACTTTATATTATTATTTTTTACTTGGGATACATGTTTCTAACAAGTAAAAGATCACATAGACAGGAGTTTCCATATTTATTTGGTTTTTAAAATTACTAATTTTCTGAAACTGTGTCCATTATACAACGGTAAACAGAACTAAACAACAGCGCAACAAAAACACAATCAATAGCGAATCACATATTACTGTCGACACGGCGTGACCATCCATCACTCGAGAACTAACTTGTCAGATTGGAGGGCGATCACTCAGCTCCTCCATTAAGCTGAGACTATTCTTCAATCGGGAACCGTGCTCATTGTTGGTTGCGACACGATTGTGCGCACCGTTGTTTTCGTGTTGAAGTTGAAGAAAGAGGCAGACAATTTTTTGATATTTCGTTTTATTGCATTCAATTTTTTGAAGAATAGAAAAACTTCTCAGACACCTATTATCTGAATTTAGGTAAAATAAGCATAACACACTAAAATTAAGGTAAAAGCATCAGTAGATGACCACTTAAGGAGACAGAATATTCTTTTTAAATGTTTGACTTTAATTATCATATGAATTCAGTAAGTTTATTTTTTTGGAAACCCTGTGAAATGTGTTTTAACATATGAACAAGCATTTCACCACGTACAATGGTCGAATAAACTTAAAAAAAATTAAAAATGTTCTTATATTAGAAATTTAGTAGTTGACCATCTAAAAACTAGAAGATGACCATATTTTGCATCAGTAGATGACCACTCAGATGCTACAATTTTAATTGGGTTATTTGTTAAATAAGAAGCAATAAGATGAAAAGATAACGTTTTATTTGAAATATAATAATAATTAAGCCTTTTTAAGCCTATAATTTAAATAAAAACAAGATTCTAAAAGATCCGAAAGATGGTTATAAAACAAAAGGACACTGTCAAACACAAAGCGTAAACGTCAAACTTTTTGCCAAATTTATCATATCAAGGAATGTATCTCTGGAACATCATATACATTTCTCGTAGAACTGGTCTTCTTGGGAGCCTCTATGTGAGCAACTACTGCATCCCAGGGATAGTCGAGCACATCTTTATGCCATTTTTTGCCATTTTTTGCACCCAGTCGCATATTTTATGCTCCTCTTCTGGTGTAAGGATGGATGTCGGACCCATTTTTCGTTCCATCGGTGACTTCCCTTTTACTTTATTTGTAAGCGTTATTCTTGGTACACCGAACTTTTTTGCAGCCGTTCGTATTGGTGTTTTATGAAGACGAACATCGTTCACTGCTACAAGCATTGCAGTTTCAGTATAATTTAGGATTGCGCCCCTTTTCCCAGGCATCTACAAGATAAAAATTGGTTTTAGTAATAGATCATAGCCATAAATTCGTACCATAAACAAAACTAACTAACTAACTAAAGAAAATCAATCTATTGTTAAAGTAAATAAAATAGTTTATTTTAATTAATTATTATATGCAGTATATTTAAAAGATACAGAACATAATCAAAAGTTGACCACCATGGTCAATTACTAGAAAATCATAGTCAAACGGTAATTCGGTAATGGACCACCATGGTCAATTACTAGAAAATCGCAGTCAAACGGAATCAGTATTGGACCACCCCCACATCTCAATTTTGTCAACAAATCTTTAAATTTTAATTACCCTGTCATTTAAATAAACCATAAACGAATAAAAAACGAAAAACACTTACCGTCAAGAAGGTGACAAAGTTCCTAGTATTCAGCTTCAAACTTTTTCAATCTCTACGAATATTATTACAAAAACGAATTTATTGATTTAATGGTCCGTCACTCAACAAACAACTGACCACCATTTACTATATTTGACAGATATGGATGCGCAATTTACGCGCCTATTTGACCAGATAGCAGCACTAACTACTTATTAACGAATGAGTTTTTAAAATTGCCGTGAATTCTTATTATAACGGTTTATGTGCATTAGCGGTCAACTACAGGTACATGGTCAACTACTGGTGACTTTACCCCTAACTACCATAATTATTTATACAAAAATTTGTATTAAGAGACCAGAAGACACCTCATATAAAGTTAATATTTCTACCTACCATTTATGTTATGATATATGTACACTATATTTTGATCCATTAGATCGTATGTCTAAACGTTGTAAGCTTATTGAAAGTTGCAGCCCATATATAAAGCACCATTAACACACAGGCATACAAAACGACAAAGTACAAGCGTCGTACATCACTGGAAGCGGGATACAAAAATAGACGATACGACAATTAATCACGTACGGACAATGGAGACGCGCCTCGCAGATGAAGATGGATCGTGGCAACCGTGGTCACCCGGCCGAGGTTGTATGTACAAGCCTTTGTTTTTCACTTTATTTATACTCATGATAGTGGAGTGTGGAAAGAAATAAGCGCAAAGATATGCGTAGTAATGTTTAGTGCAAATTTTTGGAAAATCTCAAGTGATTTCAGAATTGAATCTTATACTTTTGACTGACTTTGATTATTTTTTTACGAGTGTTCAATTTTTGTTAATAAATATTTGTAAACTTTTAACTGTTGAAAATCTATTGATGTGATTTATATTTAAACTAGAGGTCCGCCCCGGCTTCGCCTGTGGTACATATTTCACGATAAAAGGTAGCCTATGTCCTTTCTCGGGTATCAAAATATCTCCATACCAAATTTAATGCAAATTGGTTCAGTAGTTTAGGCGTGATTGAGTAACAGACAGACAGACAGAGTTACTTTCGCATTTATAATATTAGTATGGATTATATGAAAGTCCTTGCAAAAGTTTCAGTATTAGTTTTACTTATTATGGTTCAATTTTCAGTCTCGCATATACATATATGTACACATATCGTTTTACATGTTTGGCCAACGTTTAAGAGCACACGAATCGTAAACAAAGTACAGTATGAAACTCAAAAAGTCCGCACAAAGTATCTCGACATTAGGTATGCCAGTACAGTAATGGCCGCAATTTTTCCTCATAAAACATAAATTCCTCTTACAACTTTGAGTGATCTTTCTAAGGTTGTACGTTATTTTACGGCGAAACTTTGGATATAGCCGTGCACCAATTTGGCCATCGTAATGCCCATACAGAGTATAGTACTGTGATGAAGTGTCTTATATTATGTCTTATATTTATGTTTCAGAGGAAATATACTCGTATGTTAGAAACTTTTCATCTATATATAGTAGGGAATCAGAAAACGTTCACATAACTCTTTGTATTACCTACTGTTTCTTCATGTTTTTCGAAATGCGTAAACCTTAAAATAAATGCATAAACATATTTTTGAAAATTCTTTCATAATATGTACGCAAATAAAAACATGCACTAGTATACAAAAATATAGTTTAATAGTTTCGTAGCTGTAGCTTGCTACGACTCCTACAAGCCCTACGCTACACGTCTACATGTAGTACGAGAAAGGTATCATGCTTAGATTTACAGAAGATAAAAATTGAATAATATAAATATTAAACACACATATTGCAGAACAGAGTTACCTATGCCATAAATATTTTCTTTTCTTATATCAATATTTTTAACATTCTTCGCTTCAATTTTATTCCCTTTGTACTAAAACCACAGAATATATAATAGTACTAACGTATTAAACGCACAAAATAAAAGTTATTGACTTCTCCACTACAAAATATCAAAAATAATTTTCAAACCATATTTTGCAACTAAAATATCAGCAAAAATATTGTTTTAGTTCTTTGGTAGCGGAGTCTGAACGTAAAGTATCAGTTCTAGTGGGTACTTATTAAGGCTTGGATGGGCTCTTAATAACTCCTGATTTGGTTCCCGTAATGGGGTTTGTTCGATGTTTCGATACACGACGCTCTTAACTGCGCTGGCCGACGATGCTCTGATGAAATTACTTGCGGACGAGCACTAAATAGGCTCCATGGACCATAGACTATAACGTTATAAGTTTGTAAATGGAACGAGTTTGCGCGGGAATTTGCTTTCGAACTTTTTATCGCTTCTAGGCATATTTAAGGTTATGTACGTATTTATTGCTTATATAATAAATTTACCTTACATTTTCATATTGTACGTACTACATAAGCATTATTGTAATAGATTTACATAATTGACTTTTAAGCAAGTCTCTATTCACCTATTGTTTTACGCGATGAGATAATCCAGACATAAGTAAGTACTTAATTCTTCAATTAATATTTTTTTAGATTGGCATTCTTTACATACATATAAGATACTCACTATATCTCAATACAAAATTAACACAAACGAGAAATACAGCATACTAACTACTAAGCTCTGTTTATCTTCCTGTAAAATAGTGCAATTTAAAATGGAGATAAAAACAATTCAGGCAACGGGACGGGAAGAACAGAGGGCGTCATTGCGACGGCATATCAATAAGCTGATTATACAGTGATTTGCATCGGGAGGGACTGGATTTACATGTCAAAACGTTAACTTCAGACATGGCCTGTTTACAAGCGAAACTACGTCCTTTTGTTTTATGTATGCCGATTGTTCCGGATCTGGCGATTATCTCTGATTGTTGGAGTTTTAATTTGGTTTTAATTTCATTCTGGTTGTTAACAAGCTTAAAATACTTGACTGTAAATTAACTTAGTCTACGTTAATCATTTAGGTCATGCAAGAATATTCTAGCAAATAGATTTTTAAAGATGAAATCGGATTGTCATACGTGCATGAACTCTGAAAACATTTCACAATTTTATTTTAGACAGACGATCAAAAATAATTTAATTTTTTAAAGATGGAATTATTTAAATATAAATTATCTAAGGACAGGATGTTTCCAGATGATGAGCATAATTTTAACATGATGCGTTTAATTATATAAATGCTAAAAAATAATAAAACAAAAATATAATACTTCGAATAGTCAAACAGTAGCGGGTCAAACGTTTACCGAATGCTGATCGAGGTAACTTTAACGTCTCTTTATAAAATAAAACGTTTAAAATTTCCACCAAGTTTCACAGAGGATTCCAGTTTGTAACTTCAACACTGCGGAGGCTTAGCGGGACTGAGCGAACTTTATTCAATAGGTTTAGAGACTATTAGATGTTAATGTGTGTATCATAATGCTATGTATAGCTATTTAATACATGTTAACGCGAGAAAGTTTATGCTGTACAGTGTACACTGACTGTAGGTACCATACAAATTACATTATACATTAGTGGTAAATGTAAGAAATATGTAATGACGATTCAAAAGTGCTTCTAGAAGAAGTCTAATTTAATTAATAAATAGAGTTTGAGTTTGAATTTCCCTTTCCTCTATTTCTATTATCCCTTTTGGTATGGTGATTAAAAAAAACGTAGACTATTTCTATTTATCCATAAAATTATATCTAAATTAAATACAACCAGTTTTATGGCGTTTTATAGTTTATCAATGATAGAATAATAAGTTCTAAGGAATGAGTAGAAAGAGTTCTTGTTCGTTTTAGGAATTTCAATAAAAAAATAACATAGCAAATAATTGCATTTAGAATTGTTCCCGCAAAACCTTATATTATCAAATAGACACGAAATGATCAGTTATATCGGAAACCCCAACCGTATTATGCACTCAATATTCTGTAACGAATTCTCCAAATATTTTTCGCTGCATTGTAAGCGACTTTTCCCTGCTAAGCATTCTGTCTGTTACGCCTGTGACACTATCGAAGCTTGCAATGTATTTGTCAATTTTATTGGGACCGACTTTGGCTTTATGTTTTATGTTGTATTGCTTTTGAGTTCTTTTAAACAGGCGAAATGGTTAATAATGAGGAATGAGGATGCAATATTATGACGATGCATTTGTCAACTAATTAATATTTATGACAAATAGTACCTGAATAAAAAACAGTTGAACGGTAGACATATTTTTATCCGACGAAATAAAAATGTGTAATCACTTAATGTAGGTAGTTAATTGCAAAATATTTTATTGGACAATGTTTTGTATTTAGCATTTAATAAAATATTGTAGGTATTTAATTTATCATCCAGTTAAAATTTAGGAAACCGTTTAAAACAAATAACAATAAGAAGAGAAATAAAGGAAAGTTCTTAATTATATTATTGATGAGCCAAATCTTATATATAAAAATGAATCGCAAAATGTGTTGGTAAGCGCATAACTCGAGAACGGCTGAACTGATTTCGATAATTCTTTTTTTATTATATTCCTTGAAGTACGAGGATGGTTCTTATGTAGAGAAAACGTAAACATGTACCACGGGCGAAGCCGGGGTGGACCGCTAGTAGAATATAAAATTCTAAATGTGGCAACAAAGAGTAAAGGTAAGAACAAACTAATCCACACAGGAAGTACATAACCCATATCATACACGATTAATTCAATAGTTTCATGCATTCGAGAGGCGATTATAATAATTCAACAGAACACTATCTGTCTGCAGAGCCATTAAGCTAACTTAAGTGATATGAACTAGTGACGAATGTACGTCAACCACGGATGTATGGATTAATGTTAGGAGCCATTGATTTCATTGTTTATCTGTGTATGTGACGTAAGATATTAGGGACGCAAAATAGGTAAAGAAAATTAGCAATTTGAGATGTAAAAAGGGATTTAATATGTGATTTTTGAATAGGCTGTTGAGTAAGTGTCGATTGTAAAATGAAAAGCGTATGAAACTAAAATAAACATCTCATGAGAAGTTATTTTTCATATTATACAACACAATGTTTTAGACACAATATGTAACCAAGAAAAATTGGTAATAGCGTATCAATATAGAATTACTTGAGTTGACACACAGACTCCAAAGTACTTTACTAGATATAAAAAAATTGATAGAAACATTACTTATTCCTTCAGGAATCATGTCTCTTAATTATTTCCCAAACCCTGTCGAAAATGATATACCATATTATGTACGATTAATCTATTACAAAGTTGGCATCGCACGAGAAACTACGAATGTACGGCAAACCTAATTAACCACAGAATCTATCGATCCGCAAGAAACTTTTAGGCACAAAAGAAACTAAACAAATAGAGCCGATAGGGGTCAACTATAAACTTTCTGCGTATTTATCTAACGAACAAGGGATATGGGATGTGGTCCGTGGTATCTTTTAGGTCACTTCACTATATTGACTTTAAAACCTTTGTTATTCGATTGTTAAAGGGTTTTGTAAAATACAATATTTCTTGTTATGTAAATTTTTAAAGAATAGAAAAAAATCGAACACGAGACGGGATTCATACCCGCGTCTTATGGAATATAAAAATTTGATCACGAGTTGGGATCGAACCGCGTTTTCATACGTTCAAACATGCGTTTTCTGCCATTCCGTGACGACGCCTGACCAACTCGGCCATCCGTGATCCCGATATTTATAAAGCATTTCAGTGCTTTAAAACCAAAATATCAAATTCAATATTTCAATTTAACTGCAAAGGTGGCTGCAGTGACCATAGCAACGGGGTCAATGTTGACTTCGCTTTCTTTACATATGCGCAGCCGCCACTGTATTTTCTTTCTCCAGTACCAGAGTATAAAAATATTACACATATTTGAAAAGAAAGTACTTAGATATATTCCATACTAGCTTTCCGCCCGCGGCTTCGCCCGCGTTTTCAGAGAAAAACCCGTTCCTACGGGATTTCCGGGATAAAACCTATCCTATGTCCTTTCTCGGGTATCAAAATATATCTATACCAAATTTCATGCAAATTGGTTCAGTAGTTCAGGCGTGATTGAGTAACAGACAGACAGACAGAGTTACTTTCGCATTTATAATACAAGTATGGATATCAAATGCTTCTAGTTCCATTACATCAGCTCTGAAAAAAATAGCACTTTATACATGCTTTAAAAAATAAACCTGGCACTCACGTGATTTATAAGGGAATATATACAATTTGCTATTCACATTACGTCCTCATAAATAGATCAACGAAAAAAGCGCAGACACGCCACTGAACGCAGGAGCGTATATTATGCCTCTTAAAAGCTTGTCACTCCAACACTATTTGTCATATGCTAAGTGATTTCCACGGTACACGTATTTGTTGAATCACTGCCTCACTGCGGAGATATGTATCCCGGCAAAGGGATCGATGTCACTTGAGTAAATTTGCTACTTCTGTTTGTGTAGTTTTTTGTGACAAAATAGAGTATAACGTACGATATAGTTTGAAAAAATAATACAATTTATTATACTTACTTGAAAATATTTTTTCTCGCTTTGTTTAGTGAATGTCTTTAAACTATAAAGTTTTAACGTGCACAAACTATTGCCATTTGGGCCACATTATATTGTTTAAAAACTTTAATTTAAATATTTTAAAAATACACGGCAACCCCACCAAAATAACACTTTTCATGCATATACTTATAAAATACAAGTAAATCCAGGGACTTCAGTGCAATGTTTAACTTTGAACATGCATTTGCATTCAGATTTCACCGTCAATTAAGTTTGGATGGCTTCTCAAATATCACGTATGTTGTGTTGAGTTATGGTAATGGCCAAGTTACATTAACGTACTCCAAACCGTTTGCTATTGAATCACACAATATATTATTTATCTGTGACAGTGTTGTAATGTACGTGTTCTAGAAATATAGATCACTATCTAGAGCGATGCATTGTTTTCTTAATAGTTTAAAATTATAACCTACAAGCGGTCCGCCCCGGCTTCGCCCGTGGTACATATTTCGCAATAAAAGGTAGTATATGTTCTTCCTCAGGGTCTAAAGATTATCTTTGCAAAATTCATCAAAATCGGTCCAGTAGTTTATGCGTGAAAACCATACATACATACATACATACATACATACATACAAACCTTTCCTCTTTATAATATTAGTATAGATGGTAGTTCATGTCTGAAATATTCTCATACCTTAAAAAGACAACGAGAGTTGGGAGCGTCTACTCGTACTTGTGTCTTTCGTAGGGTCGTTATTAAATTTTCATAAAATATTAATATGTTATTTAGTGTTATAAACAATCAGGTACAAAATATCTGAAAGATAACAGTTTGCTACAGCAGACAAGCAGCAAACATAATTTTATTTGGGTAAAGCCTAACCTGGCTTACTTGTGCTTTTTTACAAAAAGGTAACCGATACTGTAACCATAATGTGCTAAAGAAGCAATACGTGTTACAACAATATAGCTTGTTCCAAATATCAACGGTGTGTATTTATCACAAAACTAAATATTTAAAAGTCTGAAGCGAGATGTGAAGAAAAACAAAAGAGTCGGCGAGTGCAGTTTAAAAATGCCACTACATCCCATATTGGATCAGAATTTTACAGTAGAGGAAAAATTACAAATTCACAACAGTGTGGTTAGGAGATTAGGGCCGATCCGCACTGTGCAAAGTTTTAAGCCGCGTACACACGGACCGAATGACGTAAGCCTTAGTGCTTATTCATTGGGCTACACTTATAGTGGACAATCCTATTGTGCTAATTATATTGTTCTATGTGGCTTTGTGACTGTCCTGTCGATGATTGGATGTGTAGGATTTTAGGTGAAGAATGATTATCAAGGTTGGGAGTAATTGATGAATGATATGCCAATTTTTAATGAAGATTGTATATTAAATGTTGGTATTAAAGTACTATTGTATCCGCATGAGAACTGCATTAAGAATTACTTAAGAAATATAAGTATTCATTTTTAAAAGTGAAATATAAACTGTGTTTCTTTGTGAGTTAGGCTTGTATTTCATGTTTGTCTTTCTGGTTGATTTCTAAAGATGATGCAGGTTATTCGTCTTCCTGTTGTATTCTGCTAGATTAAAACTTATGTATTTAGTAATTCCAGGTCCTGTATCTTCTATGTTCCCAATTTAACGAGCAAACCTATTATTATGAATAAGAAAAGCAGTATAAGTAGTAGATTAGTGGTCGCGGAAGAATTCCAACCAATACCCGCGGCCCCATCATTAAGCGGCTCGACGGAACACAGTGGGGTTTTAGTCGGTAAGAATCCGACATAACCCACGGCTCCTTCCCCGGGGGAAGTGGGTATCTTAGGAAGATTTCCCCACTATAAAAAAAAGGTGTAAGATTAGTAGTAACAATAGCAGCAGTAGTAGTAGTGGAGTAGCGATCGTAACTAACTACTATCTATACAATATACATAATACATATATTTAACATAAATATAGCTCATTACAATAACATTATCATTCAAACTCAAACTCAAACATTTATTTATTCAATTAGACTTCTTGGAGAAGCACTTTTGAAACGTCAATACATATTTTTTACATTTACCACCGATTCGGAAAGCAGTATCTATGGAGAAGAACCGGCAAGAAACTCCATAGTTGCTCTTTTAAATCATATCAGTATTACAATTTAATTTTACAAAATATGTAACTGTATATTATCATAATATGCCAGAGAACTGTCCTGTGGTTTTTACGCGATAACCCTCCATGGGTTTTTATCTTCCATATATTCCTTAATGCTGTAATAAATTTAAATACATTCATTATAAAATAACTCTGATAATATTCGAAGGATATTGGAAGTGCATTTGCGAGACAATTTTTTCAAGTTAACGGTTACATTGGCGGACTGCCAGGATCCCCAGAGATTGCTATTTGCTACAATTTCAAATATTATTTCTGCGAATTCGATAAATGTCATAATGAATTTATCGTCGTGGATGTAACGACTTTTCTAGAATAATTTAAATTGTCATGGATATCCATACTAATATTATAAATGCGAAAGTAACTCTGTCTGTCTGTCTGTTACTCAATCACGCCTTAACTACTGAACCAATTTGCATGAAATTTGGTATAGAGATATTTTGATACCCGAGAAAGGATATAGGATAGGTTTTATCTCGGAAATCCTACGGGAACGGGTTTTTCTTTGAAAACGCGGGCGAAGCCGCGGGCGGAAAGCTAGTACTAAATATAATTAAAATATGAACTTCATACGATTTTTATATAAATGTACATTCGTGGTACTTAGTTATGTAAAAGTAAAACTAGCGGGAAATATATTTTGAAGTGAAATTTCTTTAGGCGCGTTGACAGTAAAATTTCAAGGTCGCTTCATGGCAATACCGTCACGTCATGGTGTAAAGGGACGATTTTGGTATCTTTGAATCTTACCAAAGAAGTTTCACACATGTGTTCGGCACACACGCTCTATTTTTTAGATATTAAACAAGGGGAAATTGAAAGTCTTATAGGTCTACGAAAACTTTTCTTGTTTTGATAGTTCTCAGTATAAGACAGATAGGTCATGTATATCTAATTTGTAAGACAGGATTGCGTGTTAATTACCTAGTTAATTATCAAATAAACGAAATCCAAACGCACGAGATATTAACGCTATCTTAATATCTAATTATAATATTCCCGGTATCCACGTAATAGATTCGCATTGCAATTAGAAATGCGGCGCTTGCCAAACCAAGTTCTTGACTTGATTATGCGAGAGTGAAGCAAACTTCTTTAAAAGGATTACGGGAATTCTTCGACAAAAATTAATTAGCGAAGCGGGGACTTCAGGTGAATTGCTAAGTGTGTTTTTTCGGGTTTGGAATGTCAGTTACTTTATGAGCAGACTGAAACTTTATGTGTGTTTTATTTTATTACACAATTATGGGTTATGTATGTATGTATGTGTGTTATAGGTTATGTAATTTCTATGTTGGCAGAATACATACTCAGTGGGAATACCATTCAAGAAGACGGGTTTTATGGATATTCTAATGTGAGTATTTATTTCAATGCCATTCCATTAAATGTCTACTGTGTTTAACATAAGATTATTTTTTATTTTGATCTCCTAAAGTCGATGGATCCATTAGGCTGAATGAGTTTGTTATAAAAGTCCTACAAGAATATTACGCCAATAAACAATAACCTGCAATTTATTATCATTCAAAGACTATTTAATAACTTGAAATTCGATGACCTTGCACGATTTCTAAATATTCCTTTAATAAAAAGCCAAATTGAAGCTCAAATTCAAATAACGCCATGAAAGTTATTCTGGTAATTATAATGGATCATTGTACACTAATAACCTTAATTAAACCTAATATTTTAATTGCTAGGGACCCGAAGTAGGGGAATATTTTCATAATAACGAAATAAATTTTATTGTATCTTTACTTTCAGGATATAATTACATATTATATTATGTTTAATGTTATTATTAGTGTACAATAACTTCATTAATGTGTTTATATTAATTAGTAGGTATCTAAAATAATCATTACTGTGATTTTTGCTTATTGTCTAAATTTGCGACTTGTATCTCGTAAAATTATTAAATACTATCTTACAACAAAAGCAAAAAACATTTAACAATTGAATTTACAACATTAGTTCATAATAAAGTTTTTTTTTTATTTCACGTCAAAAAGTTTCAGTACAAAAGTATGCAAATTGTTCAGTTTTGCATAATACTGAGAAGATTGCAGACTTAAGCAAAAGCATATGACACTGCCTGTTAATGAGACTGGTTTAATATGTATTATAATAGACCTTCTCTGAAGAGCCTTGTACGGCCTCTAATTAATTTAAAAAGCAGCTAATTAAATTTGTAAATATCATATTTTGCAATATTTTCTGTTATTTTCAGTAGGTAATAAATAGAATAGGTACCTACGATGTGCTATTGAACACGAATTTGACGAATTTGTAAAAGAACACATTATAAGAAAATAATGAATATAATTTTTCAATAGCCAAACAAGTTAATTTAAAAAGTACATACAGTTTACATAGATTTAAGCTTGAATAAGGTTTAGTATTAAAGTCTAAAGAGCATATTTAAAAGTCCTTACCTACTTGTTATCTGTATATTGTCCTACCGGAGGATTTGATTCAAATTATAGTTAACTACGTCATAATTTATTATAAAACTGACAAATAGGACATTGCTTGAAATAGGTCTTTAAATATCAACGCGTAATTACGCTAGTTCATATTATGATATTATTCGTGCTTAAAAACTATTTACGGATCAAGTTTTCAAATTATATAAAACAAAAGTACTGCTGCAATATTTATTTTACTTTCAATTGTTTTTCAGCTGGAATCAGTCCCAAAGATGGATTCTGGGGTTGATTGGTGGACCAAGGAGGGGGCCCCACCCGCCTCTGGCCTGCACTTTAGGATTTTCCTCTGCTTTTTCAGCACCTGCGTCGCGACTGCCGATTCTTGGTTGAAGTAGTATATTCCTTATTATGTCTGCAGCTATAAATGAAGATTTTGAGGTTTTTAGAAGAGCTTTATTTAAAATAGCAGTAGTAGGGATAGATCATAGATTGATACTAACTATAATAATTATACCGGGTGTAATCGTTAAGTGTTCACATTATTTCGTAACGATTACAGATACCTATCAAAAAACTTTAAAATGATATCGAAAGTACATTACCTAATGAGTAAAATCACAATAATAACTTTTTACTACTAGGTACATCAATACCAGTCTATCCAAATATAAATAAATGATATTATTTCAATAATAAATTATATCCGTAAATAAATTATGTTCTGTGCAATAAATTATCTGTACATTCATTATAATTTATAAATAATAAGAAGTTTTAAAATAAAATATATTACACCACTAGAAACTTACTTGTTAAAGGTAGAGTCTGTACAATCCCTCGTGGAATATCTTCATTTTGGATAAGAATGAGATCGGGTGGTGGTCGAAGACCACATCTACTGCATTCAGGGCAAAATCCATCCCGCGAGGCGGGGGACGTAGGTACCCCATTTTCTGGTCTGGAGAGAGCAGCCGGTAAAATCTGAAATATTCGTGTCATAGATAATTTTATAATACTATACTCTGTGTTATTTTACAGCGCCATCTAGTGTTAGTGAAAAGCTGTGAAATTTATATCTAGTAAATCCTTTCCTTAGGTACTATGTACTATCTTCACTGATATGATAAATGAGAATGTGTATTTATTTGTCTTTCGCGTTGCAACGGAGAAATTTCATAGCATGATTTTTGCTTCTGGAGATAGGGCGATGGAACATGTCATTCACATGGCGATTACCTTTGACCACGTGGGCGAAATCGCGGCAAACTTTTTAAGACTGAAGGGAATAAAAAAAATAGATAATGATTAATTCATAGACAATCTATTCAAAAAACAATTTAAGGGGAATAATTTGTAATTAAAAATAGGTAATTTTACAGTACATACCAGAGCGATACAGAAGAGTGCCAACATCGTAGTATATTTGTATCTTAATTAAATATATAAGCAACATTTCTCTTTTTATACAGTACATTTAGCTATGGTACCGCACCATAACGAATGGTTCATACGTGAAAATAACTGTTAACGGTTATTATTTTCATGTTTTTTTTACATAAACACTAATTAGTGTTTTGCCGAGAATCATACACCGAATGAATGGATGAATGAATTTAGTTTATTTGCCTCAAAACTGATAAGGGTTTATTTGCCTCAATACGCTATAATGAGAAATGAAAGTAAAAATGTTACCATAAATTTATTTTCACGCATTATGAACTCATCAATGTTTAAAGATTATGTAACAAGTTTTTCATATCTTAGGAAATATCTGCCACCTTGGAGGATATGTACTAAGATTATACTAGCTGCGCTCCACGGTTTCATCAATGCGGCTCCGCTCCTGTTGGTCATAGCGTGATGATCCTATAAGCCTTCCTCGATGAATGGGCTATCTAACACTCAAAGAATTTTTCAAATCTGACCAGTAGTTCCTGAGATTAGCCCGTTCAAACAAACAAAAAATTAACTCTTCTGCTTCATAATATTAGTATAGACTATAGATAGTATAGATAATCACAGTGGTACTAGAAGATCCATTCCAAGCTTTATAAGCAATCGAACTTTTAAATCACTTTTTATTGATTCTAGTTGAAGACTAGTTAAATTAGCTACCAAAGGTCTTTTTTTTATTCTTACTTTTTTTTAAAGGGGTTTTGTCAACAATTGACAATGTCACCCCCGTAAAAGCAAATAACACGATATTAGCATCATAATAAAAATTAACCACTACCACCTAAATATATTATCAACATCTTTGCTTCTCGAGAAAGAGGAAAAGCCAAGATGCAAAGGTCTTTTTATTTTGTTGTTTATGAAATGAAACAAGTGAATAATAGTACTATTTATTAAGATCAATTAATGCTATCGTTTCTCAATTCCTCGTTATTCCATCGACGTGCCATGAGATCCCCAACCATCTATACCAATGGTGAATTGTTTTAACCAATCATGGTTAACTAAATCTGATACTTTAGCACCACGGTGGTGTTCCTTTGTGTTGGAAAATAAGTTCTTGGGATAGTTTTCTGCGGCTATAAATGTATATTAAATTAAAATATATATTTTTTTAGGTCCAAAAATAAACTAGGTTACTAGTTAGAACAATATCATCAATTATAATGACTATATAAAAATTGTATGGTTTTCTAGACTAGGGTTGACAATAATAATAAGAAAAAGTTCCTGGTTTTACCCTTGAAGTATAATCGTTTCCGTAAAAAATAAACAATAAACAGAGCTATTAAAATGGTTACCGACTTGGTCTTTAAGCAAACACATTATTTTTTTATTTCATCAAATATTTTTATAGCTTGTGATTGAAGTTTCTCAAATTGGATAAATATTATTAGGGCTTACTTGCAACCGCCAACAGCGTTTTCAATGGTATATTTGTGTTTTTCAATATCAATCCATTCCATTTGTTTGAATTGCCCAAAACATGTTTCGTAAGCGGCCACTGTGCGCCAATGTTCACCAACGCTACATTACCATTTTTACCAGTTATGACAGCGTATCTTGGTGGAATTTTGTTTTCAATATTCTCGATTTTACGTACTCTTGCAAATTTATAGTCAATTTCATCATCTTCTTTGTCGGGAATTACAATAACATCTGGATTATCTGTGATACTGTGTAGTGCTTTTGCACATGGTTGCTCTTTTTGTGGTAATGATAGGATAACTGGTAAGATCTGAAATGGCAATCGTGAATTATTAGTCTTTTGATATAATTTGAAGTCAAATTTAACCGCAAGTTATAAGAAAATTGTTTGATTAAATGGTATCCTATTTAAATGGAATGATAAGTACTACCTAATAAATAATATTATATACTTACTACGAAAATTATCTATAATCTTAATACATATAAATCTCGTGTCACAATGTTTGTCCTCAATGGACTCCTAAACCACTTAACCGATTATAATAAAATTCGCACACCATGTGCAGTTCGATCCAACTTGAGAGATAGGATAGTTTAAACATGAAGGTACCACGGGTGAAGCCGAGGCGGACCACTATAATATAAAATATAATGTTACGTACCAATACAATTAATGAAAGCGTCAACATTGTATTGTTCAATCACAAATTGGTTAATCATTTCTCACTTTTTATACTCAGGATAAATAATTATCCATGGATTAGGACTACTATATCGAATCGTACTTTCATGTTAATAAATGCTTGACCGGTAATTATTTTCGTGTTTTGATTAAAAAAAAAGTACATATTTACGTCTAAGATTTCAATTACACTAACAAGGTTTGTAATTTTATTATTGGTTTAATTCTTTCTCGAATGGTTTATTCGACTTTGAGAGATGTTAGCTTTTACACGGTGTAAAAGTGAAGTCCCATGTCCCCTAGTGGGGTAAGGGGCAGATGCATTATACATTGGTTCACTGATCGATTTTCTTTAGGGACAAGTAGATAAGCCTTCTGTGTCCTGCCAAGACCGAGACATTTTTTTTTTTCGTCTCCACCGGGAATCGAACCCAGGATCCCTCGGTTCTTCGCTCACGCGTCAACCACTGTACCAAGAAGGCGGTCAGTTGTATACGGTAGGTATGTAATATTTATCTACCTGATATCCTTGAAATTGTGGAATGGATTTACAAAATAATATTTATGTATATCGCATTATGTATATTGCATTCGTCCCATTAACCCAATTTAGTATTATCATATTCTTGGATAGCTGATGTTAAAAAAAAACACCAATGATGACTGATATGTTCTTGAAAAATTAGTGCGTCGTAGAAAATTAGCACTGCAAAATATAATAATAATATTTCATTTATTCATTGAAACATCATTGGTCCTTTTGTTACTAACAATATTCTTATAGTTAACTGTTGATAATTAACTAAAACATATACCATAATAATTGCCTAGGCCCTAGTTAACTAAACATTTTTCAATGGCCATTAAATTCTGTCCACAAATCACCGGCACTTGAACAATTTTATTTAGAGTGGACGATATTCCCTGCGACCGGCAGCGTGGTCCATTTTTTCCTGGCCAAATGTAAATTAAATGATGAATAGATATGCGCGCCAGTGCGTTTTGCGGCTAAAAACCGCCCAGTCAACCATTAATTCGTGATATTTTTTCGCTTTGTTATCCTTGTTTTTCGATATCTTTCGTTTTGTTGGGAATGCTTTTTTGTTCTGTCTGCCGATTTCATTATGTGCTTTACAATGCTCTGAACGCTTTTCACCTGTGGTTTATTTTTCAGGTATTAATTTCAGTTTTGGAAGTCAAAGGTGTAGATTGGATTGTATTAAATATTTATGTGACAAATGAAAACATGTTTAGATGTTAGTAAAAATATGTAATGACGTAAAAAATATAATTTATTTTTAAATCTGAGATTTGAATTAAATTGAAGGCCTGCGTTATATGATAGTTCTGAATAATATTGATAATTCTAATTACTCAATAAATCAATTAGGATAAAATAGTTTTTGTAACACTGAATTTGAGCAGTTTTGCCTGCTCTTTAGATAAACGATGACCCTTGAGTAATATATTATGCTGGTACGGATATAATAATCGGAATGCCATAAATACAAGACCCGTGTCATAATAAAGGGTCGCTCCATTTAATCCTTAATGTATTTATTGTTCACACCTGTGTTCTTATTTTTAAGTAGGTTAATTATGACAAGATGTCAGCTAAATCATAATGGATCTTAATTGTAGAGTCTTAAAGTATGTTGTTGTTTGCGTAAAAATAGAATCTCATATAGGTGTACAAATAATAATATCTGTTTTTGGACGGCATGAAGATCTATAGTAACGTAGAATTTAATAACGATTCTTTCTGTGTGTAAAAATAATTAATATTATATAAAAAATCATATTTTTTACAAGATTTTATAAATGAAGTTCCTTATAATAATAGATAGCAAACAAACCGTTACATAAAACTGCTTCACAAAAAAATGGCAAAGCCGTAAAAATGTTGTATAGGATAACGTCTCATAGTCTTTTAGGATATAAAAGTAAGTTAGAAAAGGGACAAGAAAAAGGCGGGAAAGTGGATGAGTCAGATAAAACCGATCTGCTGAATAGCATTCTTTGGAATTGTGGGAATCTAACGGTACACATTTATCTTTTAGCTTCGATTGGATAAAATTTGAGTTTTCTTGAAAATCGGATCAGATTGGTAAGTTTAGCAAATCCTACTAATATTATAAATGCGAAAGTTTGGTGTGTAAAGTGTAAAGGGTGTGTGTGAGTGTGTTTTTTACTCTTTCACGCAAATACTACTGAACCAATTACAATGAAATTTAACACACATGTGATGGTAACTTGGATTAACACATAGGATAGGTTTTATCCCGGAAATCCCACGGGAACGGGAACTATGCGAGTTTTTCTTTGAAAACGCGGGCGAAGCCGCGGGCGGAAATCTAGTATAATTTAAAAAGGAAGGTTTTGAATTATTTTTTTTATAATTTAAACAATTTAAACAATTTATTTATTTAAACAATTTATTTATTGTTCAGCATGGCGGTGTGGTCACAATCATTTGGAACTTCCCTTTTAAGTCATAAAGACCTGTAGTAGGGAAGTTCCCTCTTCCTTACTGAAATATAGCTACATGCTAACAATACAACACAAAAATTATTTAATTTATATGGTACTAAGTAATAATAAATAGATAAATATATTATATAAGTAATAAGTAAATAAATACAATAAATAAAATCAGAATATTTTATATTAAGATATACAATATACATACATATATATAAATAAAATAGAATAATTTATATAAACAAAATCATGTTAATTTTAATATTATTATTATTTTTTTACAATAGCAAATCTTCCGCATCGTCATAAGTGATAGTTTTGAGCCATTTATGCACTGTTTTTTTACAGTCTGCAAAGGACATTGTATATATATTTAGAGTTCTATTCATTTTGTTATATAATTTAATTGATTGCGAATAAAATTGTCTGGAGGCAAATAGTGTTTTATTATTTATTTGTGGTAGAACGGAGAATGGTATTCTTTTTTTTAGAATGTTTGGGTCGACTTTTATGTTTTTATGAGTTTGAAGTATACATTGCTGAATATATAGTTTTCTTACCGTAAGGACATTTGCTTCTTTATATAGGGTATCGGTTCTATATCTCTTTTTCTTAAATAGCGCAATTTTAATAATAGATCTTTGTGCCCGTTCTATACTAATGAATTTTGATTTAAAAGTGCCACCCCAAATCGTAATGCAGTAAAGTAAAAGAGATTCGACTAACGTTCTATATATGTACATAATTAGTTCCTTATCTGCAATATCACGTAATTTTATAAAGACCCCAATTAGTTTTCTGGCGCGTACAGTGACAAGATTTATTTGCGGTTGCCAACTTAAATTTTTGTCCAAGATGATACCTAAGTATTTGATTGTATTTACTCGTTTAAGAGGGGGGCAATTTGATGAGCAAGATTTATAATCGGTGCAGTGGTGAAGAGTTAATGTTAAATTAGGATCTGGTTGCATATTGTCTCTTATTGAAAATGTAATGTAATGTGTTTTTGACGTGTTAAGTGTGAGCAGATTCATATTTAACCAGTTCGATATCTTAAATAACGCAGAATTTGCTAGATTAAATACTTCGATCCAGTTAGAGCCGTGGATGAAAATAGCGGTATCGTCGGCATATGAAAAAATTTTTCCGTTTTTAATTTTAATATTTGTTAAGTCGTTAATATATGCTAAAAATAATGTGGGTCCAAGGACGCTTCCTTGGGGTACGCCGAAGTTGGAACAATTTTCATCATCACTTATGATGTCATTGTTCAGCTTTACCCTTTGAGTTCTGTTATAGAGGTAATCCGTTATTAATGAATGAAAAGTACCCCTAACGCCCATTTTATTTAACTTTTCTAGAAGAGTGGAGACAGAGACGGTATCGAAAGCTTTTTTTAAATCCAAGAATATGCATAAAACTTTGCGCTTTGCATCTAATTGTTCTGTTATATTATTTGTAAGGCTGGAGATAGCGTCTTCAGTACTGATTCCTCTTCGAAAGCCAAATTGTGAATTAGAGAGAAGGTTGTATTTGTTTATAAAACTTGATAATCGTGAATTTATTAATTTTTCCATTATTTTTGATAGTGCTGTCAGGACCGAGATTGGCCTGTAATTGTTAATGTCGTCTCTGTCTCCACTTTTATATATGGGAACAATAATAGAGCGCTTCAGTTCAAACGGGAAGATTCCGTGGTGGAAGCACAATACAGCAAGATCAGTAATGCTAGGTAAAAGGTAGCTTTTAGCTAGTTTAAGGAAATGTG
>CAJQZN010042703.1:49905-67761 GCA_907164685.1 Colias eurytheme
GTGAATTCAGATATGTATCAAGTGAATTTATGAATGAAGTCGGATTTCTTTCAGATGGAGAACGATAGATAGCAATAATTATAGATACAAGCTTAAAGAACTAAAAAAGTTGCAAATTTTTGATCATTTTCCTTTTGACAATGAATTAAAATAATCCTTTATTATTTTCTTATAGAGTTAAAGCGCATCAATGCTTAGTAAATACCAAATAAGTATATAATATGAAGGCTAAAATATAATATCATATTATATTTGTTTTCCAGCAATAAATTAAATAATATAAGTTCACCATAATTATTATTAACAACGTGTTCGCAAAATAAATTTTATACTTCCAGAAAACCATAAACAAGAGAGCATTCAAAGACGACAGCAGACGACAGAATCTTTAGTTCTTTGTGCCTTTGTAGAAATTGGCTTCACTAGGAAGACGCGTTGTGCCTTAGTTTGGACAAATAATATTTTGAAGCGTTTGTATAATATGGAACTGGTAGATATTTAGCACAATTTGTGTTTAAAATTTTGCTCGAGAAAATTGCACCTACAGTTCTTTAGTATAGATCTTACAGCATTGTTTTAATTTAAATTCGTATTATCGTTGTAATGACGTCAGAGGTGAAAAGTGTTGTTGCACCGATTTTAAAAATTTTCTCATAAATTCCAATTTGCCATAGTCTATTTTGGAAAACTTACGTAGAGTTTGAACTTTAAAAACTTGTTTTATTGATAGATCATGAAACACAAGCAAGCAAAGCCGCGGGATAAAAGATAGTAAATAAGAATACAGTAAACGAGTTAGGAGTCAGAACTTGCCTCGCTCGGTCAATTATGTATTTACAAGTTACTTGTCCAAACTTAACTTACCAGTTAATGTTATTAAATTTTCTTCGAGAATGTTCTTTCAGGATTTATTATAAACACTAATTTGTTGTGTTAAACTTTATCTAGAAATCGTGTGTTTTAAAGTTCTTCGTTAAATGCTAACGATGAAATAATATACATATGGAGCCTTTTATCGATGTTATTGTACCCTAAACTAATTAATAATTATTGTCATTTTTTAACATTGAAATGTTATAATTATTATGAATCATCTTTTTATAGGCTACTAGCTTTCCACCCGCAGCTTCGCCCACGCAGTCAAAGAAAAACCCGAATAGTTCCCGTTCCCGTGTGATTTCCGGGATAAAACCTATCCTATTTCCCGGGATAAAGTAGCCTATGTCCATTCTCGGATATCAAAATATCTCTATACCAAATTTCATGCAAATTGGTTCAGTAGTTAAGGCGTGATTGAGTAACAGACAGACAGATAGAGTTACTTTCGCATTTATAATATTAGTATGGATGTATATTTATCATTCGAACTTTTAATTAGAAATATGACATAGGTACTAGCTTTCTGTCCACGTCCACCCGCGTTTTTAAAGAAAAACCCACATAGTTCCCATGGGATTTCCGGGATAAAACCTATCCTATGTGTTAATCCAAGTTACCCTCTATATGTGAGCTTAATTTAATTGTAGTCGGTTCAGTAGTATTTGCGTGAAAGAGTAACAAACACACACATACACATCCTCACAAACTTTCGCATTTATAATATTAGTAGGAAATATTAGTAGGATAGGATTAATTATTAAGTTATTTCGACTTATTTTAATTTAGCACAAAATGATAAAATATAAATTTCTTATTCATTCCATATACTTAAATTATTTAATAGTAAGAAATATTTTATAAATTATTTAATAATATATTTCTTACTAGCTTTCCGCCCGCGGCTTCGCCCGCGTTTTCAAAGAAAAACCCGTTCCCGTAGGATTTCCGGGATAAAACCTATTCTATGTCCTTTCTCGGGTATCAAAATATCTCTATACCAAATTTCATGCAAATTGGTTCAGTAGTTAAGGCGTGATTGAGTGACAGACAGACAGACAGAGTTACTTTCGCATTTATAATATTAAGTATGGATTATTTAATAATATATTTCTTACTCACAACAGACACAAATTTTAATACAAGCAAATATCAGCTAAGAAAGCTATTAAAATAAATAATAATAAATATTAAATTTAGTACTTTAAAACTCGGTAGAAAGTTAATGTTACATTTTATGCATTGACTTACTTAGTTGTAAAGCCCTAAAGAGCCATTTATAGTATCTAGTACAAGGCCTGAATATTTATGAAAATGAACTGCAAGCAGATCTGCGGGAATAAACTAGTAGTTTATAAGAAAACCCATTATTTATACAGCGCGCTTACATTTGCAGTTAAGATAAGGCTTATAGTACGAGAGCTCATGAAATTCAGTAAGGGCTGATTTTTCAATCCTTGGTTAAAACTTATTCGTCGAATAATGTATAAAACTACCATTGTAAAAACGTATTCTAATTGCCCGTATTTGACAGTTTACGTGACATTTTAATATTATCGTGTAATACTTTATTGGACGGATAAGTTTTATCCAAGCATTGAAAAATCGGCCCTAAATGAAACAAATATTATATTGCCGGTTTTGGTATTTATGAAAATAAATGCAGCTTAATTTAAATAATAATAAACTTAAACATTTGTATTTTTGTGCAACTTTCTTCTAGCTATTCGGTATAAGAGCTAGCGCGCACGAGTAACTTTGTCTCCGCAACTATTTTGTCTCTCCCATCAATTTGTATGGGGAGTTGCGTCGCTACGTGCGCGCACTTTCATACTAGTCCATGGGTGGAGAGACAAAATAGTTGCGGAGACAAAGTTGCTCGTGCGCGCTCGCTCTTACTATAATAATAGTATACGTATGTACTAAGAGCGTCATTGAGTAATGCTATTCTTTATAATAAGTCGTAACATGATGATACTATATATCAAGATGTTATGGTACAATTTATCATACCGAAGTCTTTAATCAAAGAGAGTACAAAGTTGTTCCAAAGAGAACTCTGTAACCAAAAATGTCATCAGCTCTCACACTACAGTGTAAGCGCTTATCGAGACAGCTAAGTTTATGCAGTTTACTTACAGCTAAACGCGCCGTTGGTGTTAACACGTCATAGTGTTAACTGTATACTTGTGGATAGTTTTTGTTGATATTATACTAATACTAAATCCAGTTTAAACCAGATTCTAGTTACATTATGTTATGCTTGAAGACTGTTAGCTACGTACAATTGTATAATATTAACTTTACGTTCTAATAGCTTAAATATTATGTAATAATCATATGCAAAAAGGGTTCGACATTCAGATTTTATCTATGTATAATCTGTTTCGCGATTAATTACAGAACATGACAAAAAAAAAGAAAAAAAAAATAAGTTTGAAAAATCAGATGTTTTGCGCGAAGCGACAGTAGTACCCACCTCAACGCTTCGCTTATGAGGCGTGCAAAAGAATGCCTGCTTAGGATTTCCACTAAGCATACTTATGGTACTACTTTGTACAAAAAATATATATTATCTCTCTTGTACTACAAAACCATTGCATTTAAATACGAATACTTTCAATATAAAGTTTGGGAAACGTCTCTGAATCTAGTACCCATATGCAGACAGCGCTAAGAAAACTAATTAGCAAGTTTTCGAGTTTCATCTCTAATTTTTGTTCATACCGGATCGAGTTTCTAGCACTTTTGTTTTTGAAGGCATTACAGATTTAATTCGGATTATTAATTATAACGTCTGTAAAACTTTTCTGATTTATTACTGAATATTTTATTTATTTTAGCAATATGAAGTTTGTAAATAAATGTAATATCTAAACGAATGTCAAATTCTACAAGGTATTTTTATAATTTTCAAAGAATGTTAGGCGATGTTATGTTTTAGCTGTTATGTATAATGATAATATGATGTAAGATGGAGGTAGCAGGAATATTGATGATACAATTATTTTTAACCATAGACAAATATTATATTCGTCCATGATTCGTCCATGTTTTTAACCCACAAAACATTAATTTGTTATAATCTTGGAATAACGGAACGTAGTATTATAATAGCAGATTTTTGACTCGTAATAAATTTAATTTGGGAATATAATTGTATTACGTCTTAAAAATAAGGTGGCGTGTTGTGTAACATAATAATGAAAAAACTATTTTCCAAGAATAATTAATTTATGTGTACGTTTGCGTAGGTGCACAATATATTATTATTTTGTAAATGTACATTTTAATGTAATTTTGATAGAAAATATCTAAAAGAAAAATGGCAAGGAGCACTAACTTTTGTATACCACTTTTAAAAATGAGTGTCTTTTTGCTTAAGCAACCTTAAAATATATAGAATACAATACTTTATAATTATAAAATCAAAACTTCATTATATAAAAGAGAAATAAACACATTTGGGATTTAAATTAATTTGGAAAAGTGTGGACATACCTCACATTTTATTTTACAGTAAATAATAGCTTTGTCGTGAGATCGTAGAGTAGCGTAGATTCTTTTTATACTAGGTATGATCGTAGCGTGCCTGCCACCGACCTCATAAGAAAGCTAAGGCATGTCCATGTTGTTTTTTAAATACAGAGTTGTTGATTTGTTGAAGATGATACAATGAAATCCTGACAACTCATAAATACAAGTGTTTATTTTTCAGTACAGAAGTACGACGTAGGTATCTGGTATATAAGTAATATATTATAGTCCAAGCAGAAAAAAAAGAGCGTGTGTGCCGAGTATACGTGTCAGAAGTGAAGCTTCTTTGGCAATATTCAAAGATACCAAAATTGTCCTCCATGACGTGATGGTATTGCCATGACGCGAATTTGAAATTTTACTCACACAAAGAAATTTCACTTCAAATATGTACAATCTTCATCACGACTTATATTATTAGATACACGTCTTGATCAGACTTTCTGCCAAGGAGCTTGAAACACGTATATTTCCTATACTGCGAATGTTAACAGTAAACAAACTCTTCTATATAAAATAAGGGAAAATAATAAAATTAAACAAAATGTTATAGGATATCCACACGTCTTCATCAGACTTCCTAACAAGGAGCTTGAACACGTTAAGTTAAAGTTTTCCTGACTGTATTTGCGACTAATGATGTATGTCAACGTATTCGCATATTTCACTGCATTTCAACTTAACATTCGCAAACTTTCAAATGAAGTTACGTCTAAGAAAATATAAGTTTATTCTGCTTTCGTTTGCAGTTAAGCGACTTCATTAAACTAAAAATATCCAAGTTCCCGTCAACGAGGATTTAAGTTACTTAATTTACTGTTAAGCGTCGTGGCTTTCATTTAAACATGTATAATTTGTGTTTTACTAAGATTTCTTATATCGTTAAGTGGAAACTTTAATAATCAATATTAAATTAGAATAGGTTAACTAATAGTCTGTTACAAGCAAGATAACCGTTTCTGGCTTCTAGGCCTTCTCATTGTTTTCTTTTGTATATGTGTAATCAATCTGTATTTTAAGTAAGGGTTTTTGTTGCAATGGGGATGCCATGACCACTTGTTTAAAAGCCCATAAATAAATGTTAAAAAAAAGATTACCGTGAAAGCACTTTTTATTAGGGATATATTTACATTACACATTCACAATTAAAACTATATTTAACCAATATTTTTATTACCGTACATATATTACTGTAAAGACATTTAACATCTCAAATTAATATCAGCCATAAATTGAAATCAGCTCTATATAATTCGATAAATATTCAAATATTCTACCCGTTTCTAATAAATCCATTAAATGGTCAGCGTTTTTAAGTATAAAAAGTAAAATCAATGGCGATGACGGGGTTTTAATTGCAATTATTCCGTTTGAGGCTTGAATATTATGAACCCTTAACGAGCGGTCCAAGGGGATTCCCAGATTTGAACCGTTTATTGAAGTCTTTCGATAGTTAGTGTCGAATTGAATTTCATAGAACGGATTTTAATCCCTCGAAACGGTAACAATCTAGGTTAGATTTTAATATCGTATAAATTTGAATGTGGAATCTTTTGTCTGATCTCGTGTTAAATCTGGATGATGAATTATATTTAATATCCACAGATAATTAATACCTATAGATAATCGAATTCTAAGCTTTAAAATATCTTCTCTAATTATGTACATATATTATATTATCATGGAGCGGACATAATGATCAGAAACATAAGTTAAATTTTTTTGAATATTTTAGTTACCTTTTGGTAATAAGATTTGACCGGCTGATAACTTGAATTTGCCTATTGTTTCTAAATGATTCGTTTTTTTAAGAGTTCTATAAAAATGAAAAACAAAGCTTCTTCCACAATTATTTATTCTTAATATCAACGAAATGGTGTTCATTTTTACACAACTCCTTATACGATGGGTTCCACCATTGTCTAAACTTGTGTATGGATTTGAAATCATTTTCGCGTGAATGCAGAAGCTCGCAGAGGGAACACACGTCAGCGATAACCGGAGACTCCTTGTAAATGTAGTGATTGTGCCACCTGTAGATAGTTTAAATAAAATAAATAATACTTTTACTTCCTTCCACAACATATAGTTACATGTACATAGTTTAACATAATTTATAGTGTAGGCACAGAATACCTTATAGTAGCTAACGCTAGTAGCTCTACTACGTATATTACTTTAGTCCGGGAGGCAGTTGTTCGGTCTGAATTTAGATTTATACATTAATCTCAAATTAAATCTCTTTGTATATTGTATGTTTTAGGTATATTATACTGTAATGTGAGACCTTGATTCTAACTTTTCAGACTTTCTCAATTCTATAAACGATATTCGAGAACTATGTGTCAGAATTAATGATCAAATATTTTATACATACATATAAAGATTCTACATCAAATTACTTTAAATTGAAAAAGTTTAATACGTAATATATATTTCAATATTTAACCAACCCGTTACCTGAAATAGTCTTCATACACATTTCGGTTATTTATTGCTTCAACTATAAGGGTCGCTATTTCATCAGAATTCAATTTCCCTGCATCAATATAGGAAGATGGCGGAAGAAACCTGCAACATGCCTTATTATAATCAGGGTATCAGAATACATATCATATGCAATGCAGTTTTGATCGAAAAATACGAAATTGTATGAGACATAAATAGTGGCTGTGAAATTGGTGTTATTACTAACGACGAGTTTAACATATTGATAAATAATAATCATAATTATGTATCTAACCCAAAAACAATATACCGAATATTAATATTTTTAGCAGATCGATTTAAATATGTAATAAAGAATTTAAAAACGTTGTGGTCAATTTAATATTTTAATCCCCAAGTCGCATTGTTCTTTTCAAACATGTATTTTGTTCTAGCAAAAAATCCAATTAATGTGTTATTTATAAAATTTGTATTATTCCATCAGTTTATTCGGTTAAAATATAATATTTCCGTGAAATAGTGTAGTGTTTCTCTGAGTGCTATTGTTTAATTGTTGAATGAACAATATGTGAGAACATGTATATGTGAAAAACGAATATCAATTATCCACTTTCCATTTATGCCACAATACCCTTTATGATATATCGATACAATGGTATACAAACCCATATTTTATCTCTTTGGTGTGAAAAGTGAAATTTGAATCATTTAAGTCATGTTTTTGCAACTGATTTGCATGATGCTTATATATTTAAAGTGGATCATATCGATTTATAATCTATTTTTATAAAAATGTTTAATTATTGCATAATATATTGATGTTACATCAATATATTATGTAGATGATAAATGTTTTGGGGCATTCAGGGCAGATGTTATACAATAAAGTTTACAGAAACTGTTACTTGAAAAAATGATTACTAGAATAGTGATTTAGTGCAGGAAAAATTTGCTATTTTAATTTTTTTAACAATACTTTAAAAAATTTAATGACATCGTACCTTGAATAATCAGCACCACCATACACAATAGGTACAGTATAATGCAACAGTGGATATAAAATCTTCCCAGTAACATAGTCTTCAGCCATAGAATTTTCAAACGCCAAATAAAAGAAGTAATCCTTCTGTAGCAAATTGAGACAATCTTCAATCCGATCTCTGGGACACGTCTTATTACCACACCAGCCGTATAGATCCAACTTTAAATTATATTTGGATAGTGATACCGCTATGTCATTGGCAACCTTTTGACGGGCTTTTGCATAACAATTTGTTACGAACCACGCGACTGCCTTCTTTTTCTTCAACAACTTTTTCTTCACGAAATCAGGTGTAGGATCCATATGTTCTACCCATGTCAAATTTACTTTTGGACCTATCACAGTGTTGTTTTTATCCACAATGGTAATGTAAGTCCATTGTATATCTGAATTCAGTTTGTAAGTCCATGTCAGGTTGTAATAGTTCTCGAAGTAATCATCGCATATTGGATAGTTTCCGGCGGATTCTGATGCAGTGAAAATATACCTTGAAACAAAATTATATTTATTCGATCAAAGCTGGCTCTTTTGGCAAAACTTCTTCATACGCATGTACAACTAGTGTTTCATTTTAAAGAAAGTATTTAGTTCATCTATGAGCCAATTACAGCAGGTTTAAAAAGAGATGCCAAAGTATAGATATTAATATGTATAGATATTAAAATATGCCTCAAACGTACCTTTGATGCGGAGCTCTCACTGGTGGATGATCTTCCCAATTATTTTCCACATCAAAAAGTATAGCATCATAATACCTCAGATCCAATATAAGACTCTTATCATTTGTTAGAAAACAATTATATTGAGTACAGTTGTGGTCTAAGAATGCCTTTTGCCCGCTCTTAAATATTGCAGAACTATAGTGCGAATACCCCTGCGTCCATTTTAAAATGTATTTAAAATCCGTTGGTAGCCTATTCGGCTTTGTAAAATTTAAAAACATCATCGGTAATTTGCTTTTATTCTTTTTAATATCGCGGTGTATCTTTTTCAATGTTCCTGGAGTTCTTATAAAATATTTTAATTCCAAACCGTCTTCTTGCGAATTGAAACAGTATAGATAGAGATGAAATATAAGAGCGCTATATGCACTTAATAACATTGCACGTATTATCTTAGACATGTTACTAGTGACGAAAAGTACAAAATGCACGAAATATTTACTAACAGCCAAGAAAATCACAACACGTTTTGTTTTTAAAACATGGTGCCGTTTCAAAGAAGAATCTGCAGTCGCATGATTACATTCCAAAAACGTTATTAAAACCATTACACAGTTTCATTCCTCATATGCAAATTTAACACATGCCAAAGGATGGAAAACATGTACGAAATTATACTAAATAGAAAATTAAATATGAAAATCTGTTTTACACGCTCAGCCGCGTTGTGTCGTGCGCTTCTCATGGCCAACCATATGCAAATGATGAAAAATAGACGAGTGCTGCCCTCTCACGTTTCAGGCAAAGCTTATTTTAGTTTTAAATTGTTTTACGGACACGGCTTTTGTAAGTATTATTAATCTCGGATGAAATGAGTTTGTGCTAAAAATTTTGTCTGTGAGCGGCGGGTTAGCTCGCCGATTAAAAAACCATCGTACAACTTTTGGTGGAAACGTTTAAATGTCGAATTAAATTTTGTATTTGAACTATGTTTTACTTTTACTAGGGATTACTTCATGTGATGTACAGCATAATGCTTTTAAATGTATGCAATGCCTTTGCAAATGTTAATATTGTTTTGTAAATATTTGAATATCTACCAGTAGTTCCACGTTTCGCCAAGAATATTCATTACAAGGCGGCCGTACATCGTCCTAATCCCTACCCCGAAATTGTCGGCAAACTTTTTTCGTCTAAAAAGCAAACCTCTGAATATTAGCAAAAAGTCATTAAAAGTAAGGGCGATGTTCATCACCCCGGCGAAACCTCAAAGTCGGTATTAAAGCCTCGAGTAGGACCTAAGTTATAAAAGTTCATTCATTTAACGCTTCACGCGTTCGGAGCGGCTGCCGACTGAATTTCAAATTATATCGTATACGATATTCTCTTTTATCTGTGGTCGAGACGTTATGTAGTCTGTGCGGGAAGCGGGAAATCTTTTACTGTTATGGCTTCGGGGAACTAGTGTCGTTTTGCAGGTCATGTATTGAATACTATTGTATTTGGAAATGGTATTGGGTACTAATAGAAAAACAACGAAAAATAATGTTGCAATGTCATGGATGCGTATTTTTTTATCTTTTAACCTAATGCTAACCTAAATATAGCCAATAGCCATATGTATAATTTTTTCATGTCGTATGTCATATTATGAAACTATTCAATAGACCTACATACAGTGGTGGACGTTTAATTAGAAACACGTAACTCGATCAAGTAGTCATCAAATTCATTTAACATTTATGTATTAACGTATTAGAGATTAAGTATTATTTCATATGTAATAGAACACCCGTTTATCTAGTTTTATAAGAAATTGCTTAATTTTAATCAAACGTTACCACCACTGTATACCTATACGTAAAACATGTTTCAGAATTTCAAGAGCTTTTGTTTCCATTTCTCAGCTCTAATCTCTCTCAGCAGCTCTATCAAAATCATCTACTTTTTATATTATGATAAAGCATAATTTATGTGTATTTTATTTCAGTTTATTACTTAACGAAGTAACCTATACCTACTCGACAATAAATTGATTGTATTCACCATTTCCCGCGTTGTTAATCTCGCTACAAAAATATCTTGTTCCAATTTAAGTTGAAATCCGAACTCTTTTGGAGTTAACAGTTCGGTTTCTGCGCCATCGGCCGCCTTTATCCTATTAGTGATAATGAAATCCAACAATTCGTCGGTTTAATTTCATTTCCATGTTAACCCTTGCAAGTTTTTCATTGTTTTGAACATTTTAAGCCGATCTATTGTGGTCTGAGCTTTGAATTCTCAATGAGGCTTAAGATTTTGTTTGGGAACCCTTAAAAAGTTAAGTTATTACTTTTATTTTTAGTTTTTTTTTACAATGTTATTCGTAATTGAGTTATTAACATCGGGTACATTAATGATTTGATGAATATGTTTCCTTCAGTGTGAAATATCCTTCTCAGAGCTCTTGTTGTGGCTCGCTCGAAGCTCTCGTCCATTGTAGATTATTTAAAACAATAAAATAGACTGTAAAATATTATTATGCTAATTTAAATACCCAAGTAGGTACTATGAACTCGCATACCTAATAGAACTACCATCCTATATTTTCGGTACTTCAATGTAAGTATTTCAAACTTCTGCCATCTTATTCGCATAAAATAAAAATCGAGCACATTTTTTATAAAGACTTCTTAGAGATTCTGAATAAAAATTATCACCTCCTGTCCCTAGTCAGCGGGTTTAACTTCATTTTAATAAAAATGAACGGCACTGAAAAACTCCCGCCAATGTCTCGGAACTCAACTAGATTTTAAGGGGATTTAAAAGGCGTAGACGTTGGAATGCTAATAAATAATACGTATAGGTTGAATCAATTTGTTGTTATGTTTGAAAAATAATTATAACAGTTAGCGCGAATACGCTATTGTTAAATGAAGTTTATGATGAATTAGTAGTTATAAAATAAGAAGATATGAAATACTAAAATCCAATTCGTATGAGTTAATACGATCTTCATAACGATCGAACGATATGAATTTTACAAAAATAATAAATAGCTGTTACTTGAACAAATAACAGGTAATTGCAGTATGCAGTAAATTAAATTCGTTCAGGGTACAATAAACGAAGGAATCAATTTAAAAAAATTTGGAAAATCCAAAAGTGCACGCCTCATAATTTTTTTTTAATAAATATTTATTAATTATTATTTTTGTTTATTTAATAACAATTAAACCACATCGAATCAGACCCTGAAAAATGAAAGGGTTCTATTCCTGAGCATACTCAAGCGTAAGAGAAAAAAAAAGACTCGATTAGTAAAGTATTTCGGTCGCTATCGTGTTAACAAGAAAAAGGATCCGCACATACAGACACACGGACGTCCAAGACAGAACTTTTTTAAACTGTTTTTAAACTAGTTTAAATAACAAAAAACCGGCCAAGTGCGAGTCGGGCTCGCGCACAAAGGGTTCCGTAGCAGCAAATATAATAAATTACAGTTAAATCAACCTATCTCAAAAACTATAAGAGATACTTTGATCAAACCAAAAATCGTTGAAAGAGTTAATTAGCATGCATCACCTCTATTTTTTTTAGAATTTTATACCCCGTAGTTATAAAAATAGAGGGGGGGGGGACATACTTTTTACGACTTTGAGAGCTGATATCTCAAAAACCGTTCACTTTAAGAAAAATGTTTTTTAGAAAACTTTATATCATTTTAAAAGACCTTTCCATTGATACCCCACACGGGTATGTACATCGAAAAAAAAAATTTCATCCCTCAGTTACATGTATGGGGGGCCCCACCCCCAATTCTTTTTTTTACTATTTAGTGTCATATTTTTGTAGCGGTTCATACAACACATATTCCCATCAAATTTCATCACTGTAGTACTTATAGTTTCCGAGTAAATCGGCTGTGACAGACGGACAGACGGACAGACGGACAGACGGACATGACGAAACTATAAGGGTTCCGTTTTTGCCATTTTGGCTACGGAACCCTAAAAATGACATCAAAAATATCATGAACGTTAAAAATAGTGTTTTTTCTTAATATGTGTGTGTATGTATTATCTTACAAGTGCAATGTATGATACATAAAGACATTTTAAGTTTGAAAAATCAGATGTTTTGCGCGAAGTGACAGTAGTACCCACCTCAACGCTTCGCTTATGAGGCGTGCAAAATATGTTTCAATAAGCAACCTTTTTTTCTACCCTTCTATGAAATTCCCTTACCAGTCCGACATCGTTGTCGGCTTTTTTTGTGAAAACTGAAAATTCAGCATTTTATTGGATTGGTGTTTTTTAGCACTGTGATGAGTTTGATTTAATTTTTTTGCGTATTTTTTACTTCTGTCGGCTTGGATTCGTTTTTACAGGCCTATAAAATATTGTCAAAACATATTTTGAAAACTTTTTAATGGGGATCTGTACACTGTAGCGTCGTTTTATATCTTTTGACATGGATCGAGATGACTTGAAAAAATAAAACGGATATTTATTTTTGCAGAAAATATTTCTCGTATTATTAATGTATCAAATATTACCGCACTAACTTTTGCAGCAGCTTTGGTTTCTTCCATAGAATGATATAATTTTCGGTGCAAAACAGTTGCCCATAATTTTTATATTTAGATTAATTCGGCACACTGACGTTAAAGAGTTACAATAATTAATGTCGTCCCGTCGAAAAACACAAGTTTAACTGTATATACTGTGACTTCATCATATTCAAACTTTAGTGTATTCAGAATAAATTCGCTAAATGCGAATAAAACTCAACGAAAACTTAAATAACCTAGTTAGTCGCAAAAACTGTGATAAAAATATTTTTACAGCGCGTCTCATCCGGCGCTCGAGACATCTTATTGCATAAAGAGTAATATAGCTATTGTCGTCATACAATCTTTTCAGTTGTAGGTAATTTGTTTTAAAACTTTTGTATACTCTTGGTAGCATTGAGAAAAAAAAATTGTATTTTGTTTTTTGATACATTGGCATAATTGTCATTTTGTTTATTTGAATTTAACTTAACCTTCACAAATAGGTCATACGAAGCAAAGAAAAGAAAAATAATACATCTACTATCCTTGATGCGATCTTTTTTAAAACCAACGCATAAATTTGCATAAAAATCTTCAACTTGAAGATCGAATTTATGCAAAACTATAAAAAAAATACTTCCACACACGATAGCTTTTGTTTTTCACGATCTCTCAATGTTTCCCGACAAAAAATAAGGATAAATAAGTTAAAAAATTGGCAGCAGCCCAAAAAATTAATTGTGTCCCCGTTAATAGTGTTCAATGGTCGTTGTTGTAATTAGTGCAATCTGTGTGAATCACGTTTTCGCTCGAGTACTTGCTCGTGTGAAGCACCCTTAGTACTTGTAATTGGGAGCCGTTATGACCTTTGTCATTTTCTAATTTAATTTGAATTTTGGCGCTATTGGTGTTTAAAAAATGCAAATAATATACTAACATGACATTCGTAAATACATACCTATATTAATTATACATACTAAATACCATATATTTTGTGATATTGTAATTTATCTTTAAATAAGTGTAGGTTTCATAAAATGTCTTAAGAAAAATAAAGCGAAAACTTCAGAATACCACATGCCATAAACAAAGTGGCATGTGGTATTTTGTGTGTGGCACATTTTTTTTTGAAAGTACTGAAAATATTTGTAGGCTAACTTTTATAGAAAAGCTTTACTTGGTTGATAACATCCAGTTACATATAAGTATTATCAAAATAAATAAAACACAACATTTTTAAATAAACAATTTATTTACAACCCAAAAACCATGATCACGCCATTTTCAAAACGTATACGACAGCACCCGTCTGAAAGTATCAAAGATATTTTTAAAAGTCCTCACTCTAGCCGCCGGGAAAAGCACATCTAAAACGCCCTTATGTTGATGTCTTATTGGTATAACTTTAGAAGTTTCTGCTTCTTCAGTAGTCGTCGTAGAAGATAGGTATTTCTCCTCATTTAAGGAAGAGTTCGGTATAGTAGGCGGTGGGGTTAACCGCGGTATTTTCAACACTCGCGGATGGAACTCCACGTATTGTGTAGGAATGTTTAGATTCAATTCTTCGTTCTCTCTTTCTCTCTCTGCTAGTAATGTGTTGGTGTAGATATCTTGAAAGTTGACGGTTGAGGGAGCGTATTGGTTGTAAACGCCGGTGTATGTTGTGACGTCATCCTCTGTTGATTCGCCGGTAGTTAAAATCTGAAAAAAATATGTTAAATATTCTCAATGGTTATGAAAAGAATATATTAAAGAAGATAAATCTTTAATTATTTTTGTCGTGGTGAAAAATTGTATTTTAAATCTCAAAGGAAATTGGAAATAAAAAAAGAAGAGATCGCTTTTCCGTTTTTTTCTAAATCCTATGATTTATTTTAATTGGGTTGTATCTTGATGTAGTCAATAAGACGGAAAATATATTATGTTTATGTTATAATTATGGTTTGGCGTATACCGTAAATAAATAAATTATACTGTAAGTAGGTATTACGTATGGCCGGTCTCACAACTTCTTACTAAGCTCCGTATACCTTATCAGTAAGTGAATATGAAAAATAACATATGGAAATTGGAAAACACCACAAGCGTTCTTCACCGTAATGTGGGTGATTTATTATTGTTTTGAAGAAATACTACAATCCATACTAATATTATAAATGCGAAAGTAACTCTGTCTGTCTGTCTGTTACTCAATCACGCCTAAACTACTGAACCAATTTGCATGAACTTTGGTATGGAGATATTTTGATACCCGAGAAAGGACATAGGCTACCTTTTATTGCAAAATGTACCACGGGCGAAGCCGGGGCGGACCTCTAGTTATAAATATATGCTAAAGCTACCTACGTTTATACGCCTTTGACCTATTTTAGCGTAGTTCACACTAAGTTCTATAATTTATAATTAATGAGCTTATATTCCAAAACAGGATTTCATTGGCAAATATAAATTTGATTTAAATTGGAAAAGTTTTTAATACTTTATCTGATATTCTTTTAATGTAGGTTGTGATAATGTACACTATATTAGGCACAAAGGAAATTTTCTAACAATAAAAAAGAGTTCGTAACTAACTCTATTAAACGGTTTTTCTTCTAATTGTGTGTTGTTGATTTGCCATTCAAACATTTTCTTAAGCATAATCGAAGTTAAATGAAACAAAAACTAAACATCACTTTTTCTTTTTACACATATCTAGAAATAAAAGAATCAACCACTGAATTTGATATTTTTGATTTAATGGCATTCAAATGCTTTATAAATATAAATTTATAAATAATAGAAGTGGTTCTATTATTTATAAATTTATATTACCAAATTTAAAATCAGTGAATGAAAAAACACAAACGCAATGTTACCAAATTTAAAATCAGTGAATGAAAAAACACAAACGTTTTTCTAATCTGATTTTCATTTGATAGTGTTGATAGCGTAGCATTTAGCAACCCAAAATACAGTCGCATTTAACCAATTAGGCGCCAAACATAACCGACGAATTATATTGTGAAGATAAGATCTCCTATACCTTTCTTTATCCCTAATCTGATTATCTTTAGTTTAGTAGAGTTAAGAAAATCACAAAACATACTCACAATAAAGCAATTCGTCACCAAAAACAAGGATCGTGTCCACATCTTGACATGCACACCGAATCAAAGCCAAAACCTCTCTGACCGCCATCATTATTCATTCATGAGATGTGAACTTTTGTTTTACTTACAATATCCATATGTTTACTCAAATATCAATAGAATGGTATAAACATTTCATTGTCTTAGATCAATGTATTGAACCGTGAGTTCTGTGAGAATTCAATTGTTAGATTGAGAAAAACGGATTGAATATTTTTAAAATGATTTGCAATATTGTATCTATGTACCGTGACAAAGTTTCAATATTCGTTATATTTTGTATGCCAAAGCAGTACCTAAGTCTTATCAAACTCGGAATAATGGATTGCTCCATCACTTAATTTAACGTTAAATTGCATGAAGATCGGTTCAGCGATGGAAAGTACATATAACCATAAAGACAAATAGACAACTCTACTTTTACTCTAACTCTACTGTACTTTTTATAGTTCCTCTAATAAATTGAATAACTGTATCTGTCCCGCACCTTCAATAGTGTAAAAAACTATACAAACAGCTTTCAGCGTATCGTAATATATTCAATACAACACGAGCAATAAAATCCGTTCCAATAAAAACCGTATAACGGTATCCGAAGAGTTCTCTAAGAATATCCGAAATTAAGAATACAGCACTCTCGCCTGTACAAAGCGTTTACTCGCCCGGGAATCGAATCCCGGACCACTTGAGACGTTGCAGGGTGAATGTAAGGTAAAATCGTATTTGCTTCTGAATAAAAGCCGAGACAAACACGCAGACTACCCGCATGCTGCGATATGAAATGCGCGGGTCCGTTGTATCAATTTTGGTGATTTTTATTTTTCTGTTTTTTTGAGGATTAGAAATGTGTAGATCGTGGTGAGGATTAGTGAATGGCTTCATAGAAGGCACCAAGGGTGTCAAATTTGGATTATCAATATTTTGTGTTGTGAACGTATAAATTAGGTTCAATTGATTCATATTTACGAATTTAAATGATCATTTTTATGTTAAAATGTTAATTTAAAAATTTAAGGATGAGGCAGATTCATTATGTATATATGCTATGGTAGCAATTACCGGATAAATTAATTAGTACCCTAGCGATTCTTAAGACTGTTGACTAAGTTCACTGCTTAACATAATTTTATTAAAATAATAGCGCCCCCAACTACGCTGAAGATTACTTACCGGTTACCTATCTTAATCTCGAATTTTAATATTCCGAATATCATAATCCAGAAAACGTTTGGACATTTTTTCATAACCCCGAATTTTAAAATTTCGAAGTTTTGTTTGCCATATAATCGCAACTCCGAATTTCATTTGCCCATTTCTTCATTTGTACGACGTTTTACAATCCAGACGAATGAGTTCCAGACATACGAAATCTAAATGCACAAAATCCAGATGACCGTAATCCATATGCACGAAAGCCAGATTTTTAAAACACAAATTTTTGAAATATAGTTGATTGATATCCAGACAAACAATGTCCAGATTTTTGAAATTCAAATAAGCGATATCCAGAAAAACGAAATCCTTCCAGGGGGTCGCAGCACGAACCTAACCTAACCTTCTGAATAGATTTTAACACTTTAACCTTTCTGTAATGGGCAAGTGAAACAATAGCGAGTCGGTTCTGGC
>CAJQZN010042703.1:67771-86388 GCA_907164685.1 Colias eurytheme
AAACCTAACCTAACCTACTGAGTCGAATTTGACACTTAAACCTTTCTATAATGGGCAAGTAAAACAATTTACTTACTGGTAATGTTTATTTTCAGGCAATAGTAAAAGGTATACCTAATTACGATTGTATGGGAACCAAATAAAGAGATTATGAAAATCTGGCAATAGTTTATCTGCTATACGATTATATGGGAACCAAATAAAAAGATTATGAAAAGTTGGTAATAGTTTATTTGGAAAATGGTACGATGGGAAACAAAAAAAAGTATTCTGAGAATCTGGTATAACTATATCTGGATTATGAGAATACGGGAAACAAAAAAATACTTTTTAAAAATCTGGTTTTGGTGTATCTGGAAATTGATTCATCTGGGAAATTAAAAAAGGAATTTTAAAAAGTTGTCATTCATAACATCTGTCTTTTAAAAGTTCTAACAACCGTTTTCGGGATTTTAAGATTCGGGTAATAGAAATTCGAGTTTTTAATAGGTTACCTTACTTACCTTCATAGATAAAACATACTTCATTTTTCTCGTGACGTTGTAACAACGGAAAGGAATCCCCGGTACGCTCCGTAAGGACGCTTATGATGCGGTGTTGCAGTTTATTTAATTTCCTCAAAGGCATTACGTGGAAAAAGCATGTTTTCGAGTGCCTCCCGCTTCCGTACTCTCACTCACCTCGTCTTTTGCGTCGGCACTTTATCTTGTAAAAAATATTCCAGAAAATTCGACGGGAGTTTGCAATTTTGTGCGGGAAACATTCTAATTTTTGTTGTTCTTGGTGAGTTCTGTTTACAAGGATGCATGTAATCTTCGTAAAATGTTTTTGCTCAGTATCAGATATTGGTTGTAAAATACCTATGTTTCATTGGATGCTGGATGGTGAGCTAATATCAATACTGTTTAAATTAATAAATAGTTACGTTATAATTTTTATTTTATTTTCGTATTATAAATATAGTTCTGATAAAATAACTGTTATGAATGCTAAGACACCGTATATTGTTCAACATAAATCAAATAAATTGTTTCCCTGCTCTATTAGAGATTATAATATATTATAGATACTCTTAAATCTTCTACGCCTTAATAGTTTATATGCATTTAGAGCACCATAATTGTTCGAGATGTTTCCATAGATCAGAATAGGCAATAAACAATCAGTGGTTTGCTCAAGCTGGGCGAGGTGCACTAATCTATTCAGAAGACACCTTTGTTCTAACCGCAGCAAGGCTTATTGCATACGGGGCGGATTTGCGACTCATCTATATAGTACATAATATACTAAGTACTAACTATATAGAGTGGTGATTTAGAAATAGTTAGAGGCTTGGTGATTGATTATTATTTGCGCAAATAACTGATTAATATTAATTTTAGTTACTTAGTTAAAGAAGGGATTCAGAATTCCGGAATTCAGTTACCGAAATAGGAACTTCAGAAAATTATTTCATATTGTTCCAATAACTCCTCTTTTACCATTAATGATGATGTGTGGAGTAATAACTTGTTAGTAACGATTTTAATATGTATTTAAGTTCTTAACTGCAATTATAATAATTATAAGGACATACAATTACTAACGTCGCATACCCGGCTTGTTTATTAATTCATAATAACTAATTGGGAATCAAAATACAACAACATTCATTTATTTAACTAAAAAAAAATTAACAGTATATGATTTAAGAACTGTATTATTTTTGTCCCAATAAGATAAAACATAACTTCTCTATAACATTAGAGTCAATAAATTATAAAACACCCAAAAAGTTAGTGTGTGGTGCAACCTTAAAGTGTAATATGTCGCAAAATGTAGTGTTCGGTTCGGTTTTGCAACGCTGATGCAGATTACAATAGACTAATCAAATTGATATATTAATAGTTACTGACAAAAGCCACAATTCAGCTGTATTATGGTACTATTTATTATTGCAGGAGATATCAAAAATTTAAGAATAGTCTAATAATTCTCAAAATTAAGACCAATAATAATATCTAAACTTTAAATTATAATAATTTTTTGATTAAACAATATTTTATTTTATTTAGTTTATAATTTTTCCAATTTACGTTTTTCAATATTTTTGCGAATAGATATTTAAATAGAGATTCTTATTTTTAATAATTGTGCTGGGTGTTGTCCCTTTTCATTCTCACCATTCTGTACTGCTGCTTTATAGATCTTTTAATCGCAAAAAATTAAAGGACACATAACATAAATCTATTAACGTCTTCATTTGAAAACCACATACAAAACCATAATTCTAAGACCAACCTATGATAATACATATTCTACTGTATATACCAATTTTATGACATTTTTGTATTTACACGAGATTTACACTATATCAATTGTCTGTCATATTTCATATGTTAGCGCTATGTTCGGAGCGGTATTCATAGTCAAGATCACAATAGGAGCTATGCATCAAGTAGATAGTTTACGGCTTGTATAGCTCTGATCTTGTAGGTCTGGTCTATCGATCAAAGTTTAGTGCAAGCCAAGCTCAAATAATAGTAGGAAAATGTATGTAAATAGAACGCCGATAAGGTTGACACGAATTGTATAGATATGAGCGGTGTAGTGGAACATTGAACATGCTGAAAGGCAAAGCAAACCTACTTATGTAATAGCATAAACTTTGACAAAATTCGGCCTAAACTACTATAAGTTTTGAAAACTGTGAAAAACGCCAGTGACTATTGTAATTACAAAACATACTATACATAGGTACTAACTTCAGAAGAATTTCATTTTCAATTTCATTAATGGTCACCTGAAAGAGATCCCTTCGAAAGGTAAGTTTTGTAAAGGTAACTTTTTTCGAGGGTAGGCGCTCAAAAAGTTAGTAACGTTTTTTTTGAGCTCTGAGTTTATAAAAGTTTTAAAAATAATTTATAGCAATTTTTCACTATAAATCTATGAGTCTGTAAAGTATTACACCTACCAGCATATCATCCTTACTTTGATTTCCCTTTATTTGCAAAAAACACAAACACTGGTTTATTACTGGTACTAAGATGGAGAACTTGAAAGAAAACATTGCACAGATGACTGAGAATTTTAACACCAGGATGGCAGAGTTCCAAAAACAATTGCAAACTAACAACACACCTGCCTCCTCTAATATTACTACGGAATTTTCACTCTTCCAAAATTTTATATTGTCTTCGCTGAAAATCCTGCAGAGTGAAGTGGAGATGTTGTACAAGCTACATGACATACAGGAAATGCGGTCTCGTCGCAAGATTCTTCTTCTGCACGGAGTTAAGGAAGACCACAATGAAGACACAAAAGCAGTAGTGTTAGCGACTTTATCTAGCAAGCTTCAGTCATTGAACCTTGATGCGGACTCCTTCAGTCGCTGTCACAGGATGGGTCATGTGAGTACTAGTGCTGTCAAGCCTCGTCCTTTATTAGTTAAGTTCAGAGATGTAGCAACGAAGAATACTGTCTGGTTTTCAAAAACTAAGTTCAAAAACAGTGGTGTCACTCTCTCTGAATTCCTCACTAAATCTCGACACGAAACTTTCATGGCCGCTAGGAAGAAGTTCGGGCTCCCCAAATGTTGGACCAAGGATGGCAATGTGTTCATTATTGGTTCTGATGGCGATAAGTACCAAGCAACCTGCCTAAACGATTTAAACACTATTCCGTGCGCGCGAGTGGATAATGTGCAATTGACCTCAAGTGTTCCTATGTTAAGCGATTCAAATAACTGTACTAAAGCCGCTTCTAGACCTAAAAGAATGGGTAATAAGATTAAATAAACTTATTAACATGCACATTATAATATTCCATTGTATGTCCTTCTCAAACTAATTTCACCTTTATTGTTGTGTCTTATGTATGCTTTTTCTTTATAATCACCTTCCGCATGTCCGATTACTCTTTTTTACCCTCTTTTGTGTATTTTAAATCATTGTTAATTTTTGTGTCGTTTTTCAAATATTGTTTTTACATTCGAATGACATTCTGTCAGTGTCAAATGTCAATAAGCAATTATTGTCTGATATGTCAACAGCAAATGTCAAATGTCAATTATGATATAAGTATGTTTTTGTTTCGTTTCATGTAATTTTGCAATAACCTGTTTTATATTGTATTTGCTGGGGGTGTAGAAAAAAATAAGCGTTTGTTTGCTTATATTATATAATTTGTTTTGTGTATATACGTATATATTATAATATACATATATTATTTAATATTTATTTCATTGTCTATTGTATATAGCACGTATCTATTAACTCTTAAATCTTTTCGGTGTCTGTAAGTAAGGTGTATAAACTGTTTACTTTTGTAATTAATGGTTAACGACGACTCATCTAGTGATCTTAACTATATGTCTCTATCTTCCGAAGATGATAGTAGTGACGATAGTTTTCGCAGTTCTTCCTTTGTTCCGTTAAATAATTTCCTATCCTCTTGTCTCCCTCCCAGCTTGAAAAGTTTCAATGTAATCCATATAAATGCCCAAAGTTTGCCTGCACACTATCCTGATTTCCTCTCCTCCTTCGACTCTATTAATGCCCACGCTATCCTTATTTCCGAGTCTTGGCTCAAACCCTGCCTTCCTTCCTCTGCCTACTCACTTCCTGGTTTCCACTTAATACGGAATGATCGCTCGGGGAGGGGTGGGGGAGGCGTCGCAATTTATCTACGGTCTCACATCCCATTTAATATTGTAAGCGTATCGCCGCAACCCCCTCCCCCTGACGCTGCTGAACATCTCATTATTGAAGTTTCCTTATCCCATAAAAAAATCCTCTTGGGTGTGTTTTATAGTCCTTCCCTCTCCATTAATTACTTCCACTCCTTCGAAACCATCCTCGAAAAATTTATTCCTATCTATGAGCATTCCATCCTTATGGGGGATTTTAACACCTGCCTCCTTAAAAACGATTCCCGAGCCAAGACTCTCCTTTCTATTACTGAATCTAACAACCTACATCCTCTCTCCTTAAAACCTACTCACTCCATTCCAAACTGTTCTCCTTCTCTTCTCGACCTAATCTTTGTCTCCTCTCCTAACCTCGTCCTAAAATATGGTCAGTATGATGCTAGTGCATTCTCTCATCACGACCTTATTTTCCTCTGTTACAATTTGCGATCTCCCAAACCTAAACCCAAACTCGTGATGCGACGCAATTTTGCTGGGATAGACATCGAAAGTCTTCACCGTGATGCCGGTAAGATTGACTGGTCTGTTATATTATCTGCCGATACAATGGACTCGAAAGTTGATTTGTTTACTTCACTTCTGACTCAGCTATACGACCAACACGCACCCCTCAGACCAGTCAAACTTAAACATTTACCTGCTCCCTGGCTCACGGATGACCTCAAGTCACTGTTAAATTTAAAAGCGAAAGCTAAAGCCAAACTTAAGTCGAATAACAATGACTTGAACAGGGAAAAGTATGCCAAGATTCGGAATCGTTGCAATACATGTTGTAGAGATGCACAACGACGCCATATTCACTCATCTGTCGAGAACGGCGACTCCAGTAAAATCTGGAAATTCCTAAAATCCATAGGAATTGGTAATAAACCTAGTAACCCCCTTCCTGATAACATTAATATAGATCTTCTAAATCAGCATTTCACCGCTTCTTCTCCTATTTTAGATAATAACACAAAATCAAACTCTCTCCAATATATTTCTTCTTTACCAATTCCTGATTTCCCCCCGTTCCATCTGAGCCAATTCGCTAATGGTGATGTTAAGAAGAGCATAATGTCAGTATCGTCTAATGCAGTCGGTAGTGACGGCATTAGTCGTAACATGATCATCCCTATCCTTGACCTCATCATTCCTATCGTAACTCATATTTTAAACTTTTCCATCTCCTCGGGTACTTTTCCCTCTGCTTGGAAAAGTGCTCAGGTTATTCCTCTCCCTAAAAAGTCCAAACCCTCCTCCCACAGTGATTTTCGACCAATTTCTATTTTACCGTTCCTGTCAAAAGTTCTTGAAAAATTAGTGCATCAACAATTCAGTATTTTCCTTAACAGACATAATTTATTCAATCCTTTCCAATCCGGTTTCCGTCCTGGTCATGGGACGACTACTGCTCTCACCAAAATCACCGATGACATTAGACTTGGCATGGACAACAAACAACTCACCGTACTTACGCTACTTGACTTCAGCAATGCTTTTGGCTCTGTTGACTTCGAGTTACTGCTGGGTTTGCTACGTTCACTTAACTTATCGCCATTAGCGTGTGATTGGTTTCGTAGTTATTTATACGGGCGCCGGCAGCGAATTGCACTCGATGACATTTCATCGTCCTGGCGCAATATCAATGCCGGCGTGCCTCAAGGTTGCGTCTTGTCCCCTCTTCTCTTTGCAATTTTCATTAATACTTTAACTCACTCTTTAACTTCTCTCTACCACATGTATGCCGACGATGTCCAGATCTACACCCAAGCGACTCTGGAAGACTTGCCCAAAGCAATCAGCAAGGTCAACAATGATTTGTCGACCATTGTAAACTGGAGCAAGAGTTTTGGTCTATTACTCAACCCATCAAAAACTCAGACAATCATTATCGGCAGCGCGTCATTTCTCTCAAGGATTGATTGGGCAACTCTTCCGGAAGTTTTGTTGGACGGCATACAGATTGGATATAGTACCCACGTTAAAAACTTGGGTATTTTTATCGATCAGACCCTGTCGTGGGATGTCCATGTGAAGGAAGTTAGTAGGAAGATGTTTGCTTCTGCTGGCTCACTTCGGCGCCTGCGCAACTTTCTGCCTATCCCAACCAAAATAATGCTAGCTCATTCCCTTCTCCTATCCCACCTTGATTACGCCGACACCTCTTTCCTTGATCTTTCGGAAGTCCAGTTGAATAGACTTGAACGCCTTCAAAATTTTTGCATTCGTTTCATCTTTGGTTTGCGCAAGTTCGACCATGTGTCGGACTATCGCAAAAAGCTCAACTGGCTTCCCATCCGCTTCCGCCGCAACTCCCATATCCTACATCTTCTTTTCTCCATCCTCTTTGATCCTAAAACTCCTCACTATCTCAAAGATCAGTTTGATTTTTTCACTTCTCCCTTCCCACGTTCTTCCAAAACTCTTCTTCTGAGTGTCCCTGTCTCGAAGACCAAATTTTATGGTAATTCCTTTGCAGTTCGTGCAGCCAAACTTTGGAATGAACTCCCACTAGAAGTGCGTCAGGCACAAACCTTAAGAAGTTTTAAGCACCTACTTAAGTTACATTATCTCTCTCTTACCTAGCTTATTTCACTCTTCTTTATTGTTATCGTATCTTCTTTCCTATCCTTATTTTGTTATATATTATTATATTTATTCATTGTATATGATATATTAATTTTATTTTGTTCATTTACGCCTTATTTTTTGCTCACCCACCTCAATCAAAATCTCTCCTTACGCATATACATACGGTGGCCTGGAAGAGATCGCTACCTAGCGATAAGGCCGCCGTTTGTACATGCCTTTCTCTATTTTATGTTCTTTCTGTATTTGTACTTTCTGATGTGTGTGCAATAAAGTATAAAATAAATAAATAAATAAAATAAGTTTCACTTTTTCTGGTCCTTAAATCGGTATCAGTATTTTTCATTAATTCTTGATCATGTTTTATAATTTACTAGCTTTCCGCCCGCGGCTTCGCCCGCTTTGTCTAAAACATAATAAATTATATACTAAAACCTTCCTCTTGAATCACTCTACCTTTAAAAAAAACCGCATCAAAATCCGTTGCGTAGTTTTAAAAATTTAAGCATACATAAGTAGGGACATAGGGACAGAGAAAGCGACTTTGTTTTATACTATGTAGTGATGTGATAAACTTATTGTTACGTACGTGTACGTCAAACTTTCATGAAATAGTACAAAGCAGATTATTATATTCATAGTTTTGCATGTAATAAACAAACTCTTCACCCTTTGAACTTTGTCTGCCGATGTTTAAATCATATTAATTACTGTTGAAGTAATTAACGCTTTTACAGAATTCGTTAAAAACTAGAGTCGCCTCGCCGCGGAGTCGGGCTTTGGGATCGTGTTATGCACGAAGTTAAATAAGATTTTATAATTAATAATGATAAAATATAATATGTTGGAAATATAAAAGGTTTATTTACTTACTTTATTCGAACCAATTCAGAAAATAATTAATTTATATGCATATAGGTGTGAAAATAACTTTAATTAAACGTATACATATCGCAGGTTTTTGTCTATTATGTTTTGCAGTTTTACTGTTCACAACGTTAGCATTAAATATAGAATAACGTTCAGTGAATACAGCGTTACTTTCAAAATCGAAAAATTATCTAGAATTATAGTTAATCGAAATAAAGTATTATTATTACATTGATACAATAATCTGTATATATATGTTAGCGCGTTTAATTTAAAGATAAAATTATATTTTAAAAGTAAATCCATTGACGAACTTAAATTATTTTAATAATAATCAAATGGATAAAAGTATTAATAATCATTTAATTATCAAATAATAATAATATTACATGTCATATTCAAAATAACGATCAAAACTACACAAATAACACCTGCGCTGACTCACACAGTCACGCCACTCGAATAGTCGTCCTATAAATAACGGTCGTCTGCAGTTGCGAGTCATTCTTGTACCGACTTTGGTCGAGTCAAGATGTCTAAAAAGTATTATATCAGTATTTAATTACGTAATGCAACCACGCTTTAACATCAGAAGTAGAAGATGAACCAGCCCTTACTCGGAATCCTGGCAGGCTGGCACAAATTCTTCCATTATACTACGTGACAGTGTGCAACTGTCACTGTCACCATCATGACAGTATATCACTGTGGACTTCAATCTACGAAAAATTGAATTGAATTGACTTCAAGTAAACAAGGATGAAGGAACTCGCACACTGTGTGTTTTCTTGTGCGTTGTGTGAAGTAAATGTTTGTGGTGTGGAATATTGTAACGGTAATGTAGTTCATCAATATTATAATGTGATGTGCAATCCGGGCGGTTGTCCAGGATATTTGAGCCTTTAATTGTGGTAAGCGAACGACGTGCTTATGTCACAAATAATAAGGTTTTGATCCTAGGGAATTTGAATCCAATGTGGTGCCTTCGATGGCGCCCAGTGTAAGCTATTGTGTTGGTAAATTATTATTTTTCTATATTTTGACGATTGAAAAACACTTCTAAGTGAAGTCCAGTTGAATGAATCAATATTTTAGTTTGAGTTCATCGTATGGATGTGATGGTGTTCTATCTGACCTTCAGTTTGGCCGAGCGGTTATGTTTGTGTTATAATACATTGTGTTTTGACATCACGAGATAAATTACCGTACTCATTTCAAATGAACGTACGAGGACGTTTTCTGTTATTGTTTTACAATGGCCAAGCCGGATATAACTTGTGTTTTAAGTTTTAATTATGTTCCAGGACTTATGATCACTTGAGAGTTGACATACAGATGAGATACAGAAGCCGCTGTACGCAGCCGGAAAAACCCGTTTAGCTATCGAATTCTATGTAAATCACAATAATACTCGACAATGATTGCTATGAAGCGAAAAGTACAAGCAATTGCTAGACTACTATTGTGTCCTATGTACGTGTAAGAATAGTACCAAAGCCAAATTTAGATGACCGTGTTAGCGGTAATGGAAACTAATTATGATAATCGACTGCCACTAATTGTCTGTACGGGTCTCCTGTGACTTAGTCTGACAACTGGGCAGATAATAATACAATCTAATGCCACTTGTCTGTACGGGTCTTCTGTGACTTAGTCTGACAACTGGGCAGATAATAATACAATCGAATGCCACTTGTCTGTACGGGTCTTCTGTGACTTAGTCTTACAACTGGGCAAATAATATAATCGGATGCCACTTGTCTGTTCGGGTCTTCTGTGACTTAGGCTGGCAACTGGGCAGATAATAATAGAATTGAATGCCACTTGTCCGTACGGGTCTTCTGTGACTTAGTCTTACAACTGGGCAAATAATATAATCGGATGCCACTTGTCTGTACGGGTTTTCTGTGACTTAGTCTTACAACTGGGCGGAAAATAATAATAACCTGATTGTCACTTGTCAGTATGGATCCAGACAGTGGTTTAGCCTGACAACTGGACAAAGAAACAAATAATTTGAATATAATGTACTACTTAAAACAAGTCTGAATGTCACCAGCTGAAGTGAATAATATCATTGATATTTTGAGTTTTGAATTACCGCTCAGAGCACGAGCTTTTTTCAGAATGGCCGTGTTAGCGCGTTTAATTTAAAGATAAAATTATATTTTAAAAGTAAATCCATTGACGAACTTAAATTATTTTAATAATAATCAAATGGATAAAAGTATTAATAATCATTTAATTATCAAATAATAATAATATTACATGTCATATTCAAAATAACGATCAAAACTACACAAATAACACCTGCGCTGACTCACACAGTCACGCCACTCGAATAGTCGTCCTATAAATAACGGTCGTCTGCAGTTGCGAGTCATTCTTGTACCGACTTTGGTCGAGTCAAGATGTCTAAAAAGTATTATATCAGTATTTAATTACGTAATGCAACCACGCTTTAACATATATATTTACTTTAACTATCTTCGTTACGTCAGGAGAGGTTTGTGATACTTTGTATTTCCCAGTTAGCGCTGTTACACTATTAAATAACGCCATCCACAGGGGAATGCGGCACCATCTTGCACTAATTGGTCCAGGACTCCTGTGCGAAGATGCTCAGACGATTTATGGCATTCTTACACACTTACATATTGTGTACTTTAAGTTTTAAGACATTAACATTAATTTGGATTATGTTATTTTCTATATAAATAATAATATAATAAAAATGCATCGCTAAATGTGTTGCTAAGCTATGTCGAGAATAGCACAAAAAATTCGCTTTTTTCAACGTTATTGTTAAGGTTCTTATGGAGAGAAATCACGAAAAAGGAGCAATAAGGTAGAACAATGTCTAACGGGGCAGCTAGTAGTAAAAAAAATAAGGTATTTATTACAATTACATTAATCCACGTGAACTGAAAACGATCAGGTTTAAAAGGCTGTTGAAAAAAGTTGGAATTATGGATGGCTCTATGCTTGTTTATTTTCTATTACCTACCAAAAACGTGATAATAAGTCGTTTATGATGTCATAGACCTTGATTAATAAACACTCAATTAATAGTAGCTTTACTTTATTTCATTACTATAAAAAAGTCAAAGTCCTTTGAAAAAACTTTAACTATTTTAACCGTCGTACGTTTTCTAATTGACACATGGATCCGACTACTTTTTTCGTATTATTAATAGTTTCTAGCAACGATTTGTTCTCAACTACTAATTGGCCATTTGTGAGGAATCACGGTCCTTTATAATCCTTATTTCCAGCAATAGTTGATTTAAGTTTAACGAAGTACCATCACTACACATATCATAAAAAAGTCGCTTTTCGCCGTGTGTTTGTGTGCATAGATCTGTAAAATAATTTTACAGATCTATGCATACATAGAAAGGATTATATAATTTATTAGATTTTACATAAAGCGGACGAAGACGCGGGCGGAAAGCTAATTCATAATATTATGTATATAACTTGCTGTGTCGCGCCCAGGTAAAATAGATAGTACTTGCTTTACTAGCTTATGAATTACATTACTGCCAAATATCACTAAAATCCGTTCAGTAGTTGCCGCATACATACATCCATCTTCACAAACTTCCTTACAATATTAGTAAGATAAGATTTAGTAGAATAGTGAACTATCATAGGTTATAAAGCATATCAGCATATGTCCTCATAATGCTTGTAATCTGGAACTCCGGGGAATGCATTACCGGCGTAGCGCCTTCGTTTGCCCGCTCCGTGATTATTTTGATAGTAATAATAGTAGAAAATTGTGAGATAGAGCTGATTTATTGCGTGTTGTAGGTAATAAGGTTATTTCTAGAAGAAAATAGAAGTTTAAGTAGTTCTATTTAAGTATATGATATGTATTACTAGTTGCTTCATTACGCTACGTTCTTTTTCAGGGCTGATTTTCAGGATTAAATGAATGGATGTGAATAAGCATTATCTATATAATAAAAATGAATAGCCAATATATTTCTAAGTGAATCTCGACGTGAATCGAACAATTCGGATGTTTTTAACGTTTTTGTTAGGGCGCAAACAAGGTTCTAATGAAATCTAGAAAAAAACAGGAAAAAGGGTATGACAGGAAAATGGGCAGCTAGTTTATGATATTTTATAAAATCTTTACTTATAAACAATTTTCTTCCAACCTTATTCAAAAGCTCTGGATATATTATAATTGTTCAATTCCTTAGATATGAAGCAAAAATATGAAGCGTACCTATATTCTACATGCAAGTTTCAAGTCCGTTGGCCCGTGCTCAAGCCGCTGCAAGAAAATTAGACTTTTAAACTTGGGAACTTCGATTTTATCGCATTTCTTCCCAGTTTCGAATTCTTCAAGTCTCAGGTGGATTACATGTTCATTACTTTATGGTTGAATTATATTTGAGAAGGTATCTATGTTTTATAATGTTGGTAACTTTTATATACATCGCCTTTTTAGGATAATTTTCGAGACTAGTAATATTAGTATGGTCATTTTATATGTTGTTTCGAGTCGTCCTTTGAAATCTGCTTTTATACCAGAATTAGGCAGGACTACTGTCCTGTATTAGGTGTTAGGTATTAGGTACTCTAATAATAAGTTACATACAGTGTTATTCTATTAGTATCCGAATCCGGCTTATTAGATAGTTGTTTCTTAGAACATTAATTAATTATTATTGCTAAGGTAAACAAAGCATTGCGTGCGGTAAGACGTTAAGCATACAAACACACAAACTTCTTCATCAACTTTCGTTTATTCATACATAATACACAAACACATTGTCAAATCTATAGTTTCAGTCTTGTTTTCATAATAATTGGGATATAGATATCGGAATGCAATTTTATCACCCAATTACGAACCTCATTAATTATTCCACTGTTTTATTTTTCCTACTTTTGAATATTTCCGCAATGGCGGACACAAAATAGTCCATTTTGTGTCCGCCATTGCGAATTTTAATGCGTTTTAAAACAATATGAAATGGAACGAGATAAATAATTATATAAATTTTAAAAATTAATAGACCAATAAATAACGCGTGAACTCATCGAAAACTCGGATTGCCAATTTATTATAAACGGAAAAATAAAACCGGATACATCAACTGGAATGTCGTTTGTTTTAACTTTTTAATGTATTTCTGATTGTCATATTAGCGTATCCGATTGTGTTCAGTTTCTGTATATTGATATAGAAAAGAAGATAATATAGCATACATTAATATGTTTTATAATTTAGTTGTAGTCTGTTCATGGAATTAATAAGTGAAGATGAGAAATAATAAATATACGGCCCGGCCCGGCTTCACCCGTGATACATATATAGCATACATACATAGATAGCACTTAGGGATCACGAAGATATCCAATGGTGAAATAATTTTTCAAATCGGACCAGTAGTTTTTGAGATAAGCGTATTGAAATAAACAAACTCTTCAGCTTTATAATAATAGTATAGATGATATCTTAGCGATATTTTGAATAATAACTATGAACAATCTTAGTTCCCAAACTAAAATTCCTTACCATATTATACATGTAAATTACGCGGAATTCAATACCGCACGTAACATTCCAATAGGCATATACAGTTCACTGACATTACGTAGTTCATTAGTCAAATGAGATAATTACCGTCAAGACGGCACCTGCGGTCTCGGGTGAGTCTGAGGGATTTGTGGTATCCACTTAATACATGAATTAACATTTATTTATCCAGTCATATTAATGCTAACACCTAGAATTAACTGGATACTAATTAAGAATGGATTATTGATAGAAGCAGTGGTGGCTCAGTGGTAAGACCTCGGACTTCAAATCGATAAGTCCGGGCTTCGAGACCAGGCGAGCGTGCAGGCACATTGATTATCACATCGTGAGAAAACCGACATGTCGAAGAATCAAAAGTTCGACGACATGTGTCATCCGCCAACGCGCCCTTGGCCAGCGTGGTGGAATATGGCCTGTACCCTCATAGGAGGCCCGTGTCCCTGCAGTGGGAACTTATATGAGCTGATGATGATGATTGATACAAGACAATGCAACACACACGTAACACATGTAGACACTGATGAATTTCTCGACTTTATTCCTTGTTTGCTAGAACTGCTTGTTTTCAGAAACATTTTAAATCTTGCCTTGATTCTATAATTAAAGAAGACGAGTGTTCTCTATCTACTAGAGAACTCAGTAGATAAACTATTTAACTACAAACATGGAGATTACATTAAAGTAAGAAGGTAACACGTTTATTTACTACCAGTAAACGTTGTAAGATGAAGATGTCTTTACAAAAGGTAGGTTTACAATTTGGATCCGATGAATCGATAGCCGAATATTTGGAGCGACCACAGCGGCGGTATTCGTCGCAGGCACTCAGTGTATTTAAGGCATTTGCATAGCATACCTATGGTATCCCAATAGCATATCGTTTACTTAAAACCCTCTAATATTGCTTGATAAATTTTCATACTATATACTGTAAAATGTGTCTGCATTGTTTCGATCTTCTTCAGAACTTTATTTTATATTTATACTAGCTGTCCCGGCAAATGTTTTTCTGCCTTACTTTTATCATTTAGGGATACGAATAATATATATGTTATACGATTCTCAAATCCACTCAATATCATGGCATATCATCAATAGGCAATCATACAAAATACCATGAGAATCGGTCATGGCCGTTTAGGGTTTTACTAAAAACACCGCGACACGAGAATTTTATATAATATGAGAGGTATACTGTTGGTGCTATCATGTTTTTTTTATCAGACTCATCAGAAATTGTCGAATAAAAAATATTTTAAAATTTTCGCCAGTATTTATCGTTTGCATATTTTTTATTATAAATTATAGGCACTGGTTAGTTATATTATGTCTGATTGCTTGTTGTTTCATACCCAAAATTTTATTTCGATGTAAATATCGTTTAAGAGAAGATACTTAATAATATTTACGATCACGTGTCATAATAATATCATCTACGAATAAAATTTGTTTTTCATATACAGTTTATAAAATAAATCACAAAACGTAACCGAAGTGTTGCCAGCACAAAAGGCTGTCGTCAACGGAACGTAAAACGTTATAATTGAAAATAATTCCAATTTTATTTATATCGGATATTGGAAACCGACGGCAAGTCCGAATGCTGCGAAATGATAAGAGAAGTTTAATTTATTTTACACGAATATTTTATTTGTAAGGGCTGTTGTGTGCCGGATAAAGTATTGAAAAGGATTCACTTTTAAATGTATTTTAAGTTTTGTAAATGCATGTCTTTGAAATTGTCGCAAGGTAAAGGAGTTTTTCAATACAGTTTTCCAAAAAATGTTTATAAAATCTGATATTGTTAAGGATGCCTTTTTAAAAGAGTAGGTAGTATACGACTTAAATTAAAACAGAAAGAGAAATTGGAAATACATTTCACGATAGGAAACTTTTCTGATGAAGATATAGAGTTTTGTCTTCTGACTAGTTACTTTTATGTTTATTGATTTTTCTGAATGAAATTAATATTCCGTATGAAAAAGCCATCACACACTTAAACTTTCTATAAAAGTATATTCATCTACCATTTGTAAAATTTACCTAAATTTGTTGATTTCCTACCATTTCTTATAATTCAATTACAGAGTTGAGCCAAATAGAAAATTCTTAGAAGTTCCCGTATTTTCTTATAAAAGACGTTACATTTAATAAAATATGCCTTCAACACGTAGTTGTCACGTAAAGGGGTATATTTTTATGGAATACGTAATTTTGTTTGACTTCATACGCGATGTCCATATTTGCCGAAGTCTTCACGTTCTACATGCAAAAGTGTAATAAGTATCCACTATCACACGTCACGGTAATAACTATAAAATGAATATTACACATATATATATATATCATTATATTTCAAAGCACTAAGCTTTACATACATTGAATTAGAAATTACTTAAACAAAACAGCTTATTTATATTTTATTCTATGAATATTAATGATTGTTCACTCTATAACATAATAAAATAAAACAGACTAAGTAAATTAATACAATATCGAATAAAACAAAGAGAAAAGAAAATGAGAAAATTTGCATAGTTTATGAAAATTGAACACCAAGAAAGTATATTGACTCATGTAAGTTTTCCCTCCTTCCAAAATAATATTAATAATTTTTCCGGCAATGGAAACAAATACTACTCGTAACGAAACAGGTCTAAGCAAATAGAGGGAAACATCGAATGATAGAAAATTTTTCTCAAGTGCTTTTTGAAGACAGACCGTGAACAGGCGACCTATAAGGGCAGACATCTACAACTAAAACTTACGATTGCAACTCAAACAAAGTGATTTAATGGAAGTTTCTAGCACTCTTATTAGGAGAAAAGATGATCTCAATTTAAGAATTATTATTGTCAGAAGTGAAACTTCATTGGCAAGATTCAAAGATACCAAAATCATCGCCTTCCTCCATAACGTGACGTGGTATTGCCATGACGCGACCTTGAAATTGAATTGGCTTGAAACAACAGTATGTTTATTTAGAATGCCGAGAGCGCATTATTTACAAATACAGCCGACAAAGTATGCATTGTAATAAATCAATAAAGCATAGAAGACAACTACGTTCGTCAATTACTCAAAATGTATCTACCTGTGAGGACAGAAAAAATTGCAAAACTATTTTTCCTCATCAGTTGTGCGGGTCTGTTTTTCTATTCACTATTAGCGTTTTATACATTCCACAGTGCGTACTCAAGTTTAACAACATTAATGAACTTTCAAAACAACTTTGTACATAAATCAAGCAAAAATAACAAAATTGTCGAAGACTATCCGAAAAACGATATACTGCATATTCTTGTATGGACTGTTTTAAACGACTCAGGTATTCCTATTAATGAAGGACAGGATCTTCTTGAAGAACATCAGTGCACGTATACAAATTGCTATGTTACGACTAATAAAAATCTTCTAAGAGACATCACGCAGTTCGATGCAATAGTTTACAATATATCATCAATTTCTAATTGGAACAAGGATCTAGCGAAAACAAGGTCTCGTTACCAAAAAATTGTATTCTATAGCGTTCAATCGTCAGAGGAGTATCCCTTGTGTAATGTTTTTACTGATGACTATTTTAATTTAACTTGGACGTATAAACTAGATTCTGACATTGTGAGTCCGTTCTTTGAAGTTAAAGATTTACAAGGCAATTTTGTGGCTCCGAGAGAAAATGTAAAATGGGATAATTCATCGCAAAATATAACTGATAGCGTAAAGGAACAATTACGGAGAAAAAGTAGAGCTATGATGTGGATTGTTGATGTTTGTGATACAAGCAATTCCAGACTTGAACTTGCCAAGCAAATGCAAGCACTGTTTAGAAAGAACTTTCTAGATTTCGATATATATGGATGCGACATGCTTGAATGTCCCGATGCTGTATGTCATAGAATTATGGACATGTATTATTTCTACTTCGTGGCTGAAGACAGCAATGCTGTAGATTACGTCACAGCAGAAGTCCTCAAAGCTTATAATAATTACGCTGTGCCGATTGTATATGGAGGTGCTGATTATACTAAGTAAGAACCTTTCAAACATATATCTAGTTCTTTCATTTCTATCGTTAGTAAGTAGTTAAATACCCTTGCATCTAAGCTTTAAATATGGTGATATCCTTTCTGACGGCTTCCTTGTAAAATCAGCTGTAATGTTTTTTTAAGAATGTGAAAAATTAACATGATAAACTTACTTATAATAAACTTTATTACAGATTCCTTCCCACCGGCTCCTACATCAATCTCAACTCCAAGTCTTTAGATGGTATTGTCGCTTTACTAGAATACATCATGAAGAACCCAGAAGTATATTATACCTACCATAGATGGAGAATGAATTACACGATTAAAGAAACAAAACCTTTGAAAGGTATCTGTGAATTATGCGCCAAATTGAACGAATGGAGAGGCACCAAAATAAAGAAAAATTTAAGAAATTGGTGGTATAATAAGCCTCTCTTTAACCGATGTGTTCCTGGTGGAGCAGAATCATTTTCGGAAGTGTTTTCTTATCTTAACCGTTCTAGACATAAACTTTAATTTTAAAAATACTTTTAGGCTTAGTTACATAATATTTTGATACGTAAATACTGATGTCTCTATTTTTTACTGATTGGTTTTTAATAGTAATGTATTTAATTTGGAATTTTTAATTACAAACAAATGAATTGCAAAATTAAAATACAATATTTTTTTGATCACTGTTTGCTTGAATATTTGTTTGTGCGAATACAAAAAAATTAATAGATAATTTACTGACCGTCGTTAATAAATATTTTGTATGAAGATTATTTTTTACTGAGCACCTTTTTTCCACATTTTGGTGAAAATATTTTCTATTTGCGAACTTTGGTATTATAAAGAAAGACGCGACCTTTAACCTCCTGAGACCCTCGGTGTCACCTATGATACTCGGGAAAAT
>CAJQZN010042703.1:86788-104592 GCA_907164685.1 Colias eurytheme
AAAATCACGAAAATCCTATAACTTTTGGGGTCCTGGGTCTCAGGAGGTTAAAGCTAATTCAAAAGACGTTTACCACTTTAAAGGTCAATTTAAACGTAATAATAAGTTTTGCTACATAAAACTAAACAAAATTTGCTTTATGGTCATTATCAAAATAAAAGCATGATTTTCTTGCCATTTAGGCGCAGTTCTATAAAATTACAAATAAACTGCTATGACATAGCATCTATGCATAGTAGAAATATAAAGAGCAAACGATTGATTGAATCTTTATTTATTTCACCCCTAGTATAAAAATGTATAAAAACTATAATGAAAATATTAATTACATAGATAAATTATCCCATATGAATAGATTGACAAGATTTTACCAACTATCGTTTCTAATCCTTTTTTAAAATTTTATCCCCATTTTTAGCATTTTTTCGTACTTTGTCTTACATTGTGTATGATTAAGGTAACATTTTCAAAAAGTAAGTCAGTAGACTTGAAAATTGCTGATCGGGCAAATTGCAAATTGCGCCTCTACTCGATGTAAGGTGCTTCATTTAGCGCTCTAGAATATTCATTAAAAGTTCTTAGCGTATACTTAAACATAAGTACAGGTCGAAAAGTGAAATTATATGCTTATAGTGTCATTTTTCGTATGATAAATATATCAATTGGCTGGCAATATATCAAATGAGTCTTTACAAGTATATTTTGTACAGATTTGGAAGTCCTTTTTGAACTATTCTGTATTTATTTTCACGTTTTGAATATGATGCTTAAAATATAATTATTATCATGTTTTAGTAAGGTGGCTTGTGGCTAGTATGGCTATCAGCTCTAGCTAGAGTAGTTGATATCTTATTTCAGGCTATGAGTGTAGTTTTTCTATGAAGAATTGACATGTAAATGTGCGTTGGTTTGCAATTAAAATGTAATAAATAAAAAAAAAAAAAAAATTTTTTTTGGAAATCTTTGGGGGAGGCCTATGTCCTGCAGTGGACGTCCTGAAAGGCTGGAAATGATGATGATGATGATGATGATGAAATAAAAAAAAGTTTTAGGTGAGAATATTATCAATTACTATAATTTAATAACTTCTAGTTATTATCTCGAACCAGAAATTAAAATAAGGGAGTAGGTAAATATAAATTAAACAAATAATAAATAATATATAGGGATACTACATTTTTGATTCCGGTTAACAATATTTAAAGTATTTATACCCCCAAAATTGGGAAATAAACATAACTTTCAGTTGAGTAGCGTCTGCAAGTCAAGTGTTGATCTGGTTAGCATATTGTCGAGATGCCCGCTCGCATATTCATCAGCCTTTGTTTCTGACCCTACTTTCCCCTCTTCGCTATGCAAATGGACTCATTCTAGTTCGACTATAATTTGACTATTGAATTTGGTACTTTTAGTTTTTTGTTCATGATAAACAAGATAAATTTTACATACATGGAAATATTTTTATATTAATACTAGCGGTCCGCCCCGGCTTCGCCCGTGGTACAAAAAACACATCTTTTCTCTACATAAAAACCATCCTCGTACTTCAAGAAATATAATAAAAAAAGAATTATCGAAATCGGTTCAGCCGTTCTCGAGTTATGCGCTTACCAACACATTTTGCGATTCATTTTTATATATAAGATTAGCGGTCCGCCCCGGCTTCGCCCGTGGTACATGATTACGTTTTCTCTCAATAAGAACCATCCTCGTACTTTAAGGAATATTATAAAAAAATGATTAACGAAATTGGTTCAGCCGTTCTCGAGTTTTGCGCTTACCAACACATAGCGATTCATTATTATATAAGAAGATACCTGAAACATAATACGTTAATTAGTCTGTATTAACACAAGAAACTATGACTCTCTAAGCTAGAATATATTAAATTTTTGGTACAATCGATCAATGCTTCGGAGAAATAGAGCTAGGCTTTACGGAGAAGTAAAGCTTAACGCTGAAGCATCAATTACAGTTAAGTAAGCAGTTTCTATTTTCATGTCAGTATAAAACGTATAATAGTGTTTTCTGAAGAGGACAATTCAAGGGCTATCAAGAAAAGGATGAATGGATACCTTCTAGGGAAGTGTGCTCCATTTTGGACCACATCTTAGCTTACCAGTCAAGAGCTTTCTAATCGCAAGATAAAAAAAAAATTATTGAGCATAAAGAAGGCGGAGTGATATGTAACATATTTCGTAAAACCCGTTTGTTTGTTACAAAATAAAACCACTATCGTATTCATCGCGACGATGCGTTAATTTAAAATACATGTGCAATTCTTAAAACAATTAAATTGGGAACGATTTTATTCCAACACGGAGAGCTTACAAAGGTATTGTAAACTACAATCAAAGCCCGCAATTGGATTGTGAGATACCAATATATGGCAGCTGATAGGTGTTAACGAACCACGCACCTGCGAGTTGCATTGTACTGTAGATCCTACTACTGAATCTCACACTTAAGTCATATATTCCGTTCGAGTTTGGGGCTTGGAATGTGAAATTAATGGGGCAGCGGATAGCTTTTACGAGCACTTACGTTTGTTACGTAGGTGTACTTGTGCACCTACGTAACCTCATGTTCTTTGATAAAGTATCGTTCAAACTCAAACATTCAAACTCAAACATTTGTTTATTCAATTAGACTTCTTTTAGAAGCACTTTCGAATCTTCATTACATATTTTTAACATTTACCACCGAGTTCAAGTTTAAAATATAGATGTAGAATAACGAAAAACAATAATATTCGTGTCATTGGCTTTGTTAATTGTTTACTTTATTGTTTCATGGATTGTTAGCGTTTCTAAAATATGGTAACCTTCTAATTACAAAGTACTAGTTTTATAAGAAATTTCTAAGCATTTACATTGCACAAGAAGTACTATTATGAGTGATTGACTTGAAGGATATTTGTACTATCACTTAAGCATTAGTATGATTAAAACCTGCTTGAAATAGTTCCAAGCAATCAATCAATTTAAATGAAAATCCTTTAAGAATTATTCTTCGTAGAGAACACTTAGTAGGAGGTGTTGGAATAATTGCGTATAGTTTCAGAATACGCACCTGAGCCACAGTGCGGTTGGACATACTACAATACTGCATTTACATTTAGTTATTACTGGTTATTGTCGCACGTAAATAATTCTACTTACTATTAAGTACTGACAGATTATTTGCTTTGGAATTTCTATCGTTTTTGAAGGATTAGGTATAAACATGGTTATTTCAATCATTTAATATACCAATGACTGATATGGTTAGTTTAGTTTCTTAAAAATATCAAATTGTATCATTACTTAATATCATTCCCTATCTAATTGTTTAAACGGCTCATTTTGGATTCAGCTTTTTCGGAAATAATGGGCCTTTGATTTTAGCACTGTATAGGTAATAATCCTAAAACAAATTAAGTTTATATTCCATTTGAAGTAAATATTTAACATTGTATGCGAAGAGAATTATGGGTGAATCGACAGGAATTTGATATGATGTCTAGCTCGGGAAAGAACAATGAATGTTGCGAGATATTAATAACCCGAGAATTATCATATTTTTGTACAACATACAATAATAAAATTATTAAATAAAAATATTATAAAATATTATATCTTATATTTACTATAGACATATTGCAGCAAATTGTAATTTTAATCCAATTTTTATTGTGGAACTTTAAATACTTTGAGAATAACACGTTTAGTTTTATTCAATTACCCAAGACACATTTAGCATAAAATTAATTACAAAATGTATGGTTCGTAGGCATCATGCCAAATAGTAACTTGACATTTCAAATTCAAATAATCACGAGCTTTTTCACGTCATTAGTATTTATTTTCTTTATTTTTTATGTTTTTCAAATCCTAGGTACTGTGTAGTGATGTAACTATGTACTTAGACCTTACTTCATAGGATCTTTTTTTATAGTGAGCTCTTCACGAGAACTCTTACATTATGTAGGCTTAAACTATGTACTTTGTATAAGTTTAAATATTTATACCTACAAAAACAAAATTCCGTTGTCATATAATGTAATTGAAAAAAGATAAAGTTAAATGGAACTACCAAAATTTACATTAGAAAAAGCGGAACATTTTAAGGCAGTGATTCCAGCCCATCCATTGTTTTGTGTTGACAGGTGTAAATAATTGATTGCACCCGCGAGTCCTATCGGTAGAGTTGGTGCGAAAATATTTTGTAATGATAACGTATTGGGTAACGGCACCAGTGGTCAGCCAGGAACCAGTGATCAGCCTATTGCGTTGTTTATTGGCCATAAATATCGCTGTAATCAAAATAACCAAATCACGCGCACTTAAATAGAAGCTCTGTTTCGTTATTGGTTCATGCATCACGTGATAGGAGCAGCAGGGGGTCAGGGGAGAAAAGTAAACTCGTTCGTACAGGTGCTGTCCGCCGACAAGAGCAGAAGTGTCATGTCTGCAATATTTTTTGTTTCACGTGGTGCTCTTTTGAAAGGTGAGAAATAACATATTTTAGTATGAAATGTGATTGTGTTTTATAGATAATAACTTTATAGATTACTTAGAGCATTTAATTTTATGAAATTTGATAAAAAATATTGTTTTTTTACTTAAAAATTTGAGGGGCTGACCATTGGATACTGATTTTTTATGAAAGATCCAATGGACAGCCCCTGGGGCTGATTACTGGGATTATTCCTAATTGTTAGAAAACCCAGTGTTCAGCCGCATTTCAAAATATTTTTTCAAGCGGCTGACCACTGGGTCTCAATCCGTAGTCTCAATGATCCAGTATTCAGCCACGATGTTATTGAAATAATATTTTAAATATAAATGCGAATGTTTGTGTTTAAATCTATAAGTAATACTTTATGTTAGTTAAGTTTTACCTGAAATAATGGTATTATGTGTATTCATATCCAAAAGTTATTATTGTTCCCTTTTTTTCTGGCTAAAAATGCCGCCAAGACAACAGTATCCTCCAGAGAAATCCTCCGAAAGAGATCCTCCTGTGGTTGATTATAATTATATGTATATATTGTGGATTATAGATACATCAATAATATTATAAACTAATATCGCTGATTTTTTTAAAAAGAATTATTGCTGTTTTTATGATAAATAATAAGAAGTTCCTAGAAAATAAGAAGACACAAAGAGATTGTTATAGTATGTTTAAAATAATATTTGTATTATGTGCGATATACATTTTTTTGTGCTAAGTGAATCGTTGCTATAAAAATGTGATTAATATAGTTGATTTTGATATAACATTATTTATTTGATCTCATAATTAGTTATACTTACTAAAGGCTGAACACTGGGTTCAACAAGGCTGTTTATTGGTTTTTAGAGGCTGTTCACTGGGACACTGGGCCATTTTTTGTTTAAAATTAATTATATATTTTACTAAGAGAATTATTGTTTTTGATAAACGCTGATTCGAAACTACAATAAACAATAAATCCATACATGTTGTACGTTTTTTTATTCGACGATTGTTGTAGAAATGGCAATTGTCAAAACTTCAAAAAGCTGCTATGAGGCTGACCACTGGTGCCGTTACCCTTCGATTTTAATTGTAATTAGCGTTTGTGGTTTGATGAAGGATGAAGGTTGATGATCAGGTTGTTTATGTTACAAGATTGTAAATTATCTTCTTTCAAATTGATCTTTCTTATTTACGACTAATAACTTGAATCATCTATATATATAAAAATGAAACCCGTTTTCAAGGAAAACGGCAACGCGTGAACGGGTGGACCGATTTCGATAATTCTTTTTTATTATATTCCTTGAAGTACGAGGATGGTTCTTATGGAGAGAAAACGTAAATATATACCACGGACGAAGCCGGGGCGGACAGCTAGTTATAAATAAGTTTAAATCCGAAACACGTTTACTTTCGTTTTATTAAATTATCATGAACCTCTAAAACAATGATATCACAGTAGAAGACCTGTTAGTACTTTTGACTTAAGCAGCCTTCCTTCATACAGCATACCTTCATATGGATATTCTTAAGATACATTTCCACACTTAAGGCTACGATTTCTTCAGAGTTCTGACATATAATAACAAAGATCTCAATACGCAATAGATTGATGATCTATCAACGCATTGTCAGAAAGATATAAAAAGTATTCAATAATAAATCCGAGTCAAGACGTCGATCACAGATGCGGCGAAAACTTGATACGGGCCCTTTTAATGCGAATTTCAATAAGAAGGGACTTTACGATAGCGAAAAGAAAACTGTCTATCATTCCGGGGTTGTTATTGATGCTGCTAAATAGATTGATACTATTCTTAAAGGGTGGCGTGTTATATGTTAGCTTTTGAAAGGAATTCCTTAAGGAGTTTAGGGTTTATGTTGCAATTAATGGTTATATTCATTCTATTTATATTTATATTTAACTAGCAATCCGCCCGCGACTTCGCGAGCTTTTTCTAAAACATAATAAATTATATTATTCTAAAACCTTCATCTTGAATTACTGTCTAATAAAAAAAATCGCATCATAATCCGTTGCGTAGTTTTTTGGAAATACGGACAGAGATAGCGACTTTGTTTTATACTATGTAGTGCTATCAACGATTGGTTAAAGTTCAATCTTCTCTCTGGAACAATTCTCACCTGCTGTTTCACTGTTTCTGTCGTGATGAAAGATACACACGACAAATGTAATACCAAATCTATTATTTACTTCAATACATGGGTAGAATAATATAACGGACATTTTTTGAAGGCCCAATGCGTTTAATTTTACAAAACTTATATTAAAGATACTCTGTGCTCTGTACAGCATTGGGGGCATTTACGGGCTGATGATGATGACAGATAGATAAATAGATATTGATTGTGTTTATTAAGAAAATTGATTAAATTGCATTCTTTGACAATGTTCTTTATAATCCGGATCCCACCAAGTTCTGAATTTCGAGTAAGTTTTTGGAGCAGTTAAATTATTTCGTTCATTCAATTTTGTGCATAATTCACACATATTCGACCTTTGTCTTGCCATATAGTAGTAGTGATTCTTCCAATCAAAGAAATATTCATACGTTGATGGTTTCTTGATTAAGTAGTCAATAATTGCACCGAGTTTCTTCATGTCAAATGATTGGGCGTTGATGTATGAGCCAGGGGGCAAAAATCTTCAAAAAAAAAGTTGAATTAAAAAAAATACTGAATGAATGAACTGAAAAGTTTTCATTTGAACATTCCGTCAACTGTAAATTTTATCAAAAAATATAATGAATTAATCTTTTACCTGTTAAAATTCGAACCTCCCATTACTATCGGTATGGCGATTTGGTTCATTGCTTTAACCATTCTTTCCGTAACATAATCTACAGCAAACGTTTCTTCTATAACTATTTGAAAGAAATATTCTTTTTCAATTAAACTATGGCATCCCTTTTTGCTTCTTTTAGGACACTTTTTATCACCACATGGCCCGAATACATCTAGCGTATAATTATAGAATTTCAGTTCTTTTTTTAATTCCTTTATGAACTCTTCGTGCTTAACTTTTAATCTACATTTTGTTATAATCCACGCTACCGCCTTGGTTTTATTGCGCATTTTGCTTTTAAATTTATCGGTGTGATCCATTTTCCTCGTCCAATTAAGATTGATCTTGGGGCCAACTATTTTGTTATTTACATCATAAATATTGAAAAAAGGATGCACTATATCCGAATTGAGTTTGTAAGTCCAAGTCCAATTGAAAAAGTCGTCAAATACTTTGTTACAAACAGGATACGTTTCCGAAGAATCTAAAGAGTTGAATATGTATAATTGTTCAGGAGATCTTGTTAAATTTACTTCGTTTGCTACAAAACTAACGACATTTCGTCCTTTAAAAACTACCGCATTAAAATTTCTATGGTCTTCCTTTAATAAATTCTCATCGTAAGAAATGTAGCAATTAATATGTGCGCACTTTTGTTTGATAAAAACTTTCTGTCCCTGCATTACCCTTTGTTTATCGTTGGTGTGATAGCCTATTCCATATTTTTTGGGGCTCCAAATTAAAATATACTTTAAGTCCGTGGGATATCGTATACTTTGCCGTTGAAGCATTTGATATAGATTTTTGCTTACCAAGTAATTAGTGAATGAACAGATTACGAGGGCAGCGAAGAAAAAGGCCAGATAAACAGTCAATTTCCTCATTGTTTTCCTGCACGGGCTGATAAATACCATTTCCCTGACGTAATACATTGTTACAATATTTTTGAGAACCTTTATGATTTTCATTACCCAACTGTTGATTTCAATAACTCGTCGTGTACTGAATTAAAATGTTTTGATTCGATTGTTCGTCCGATTTGTTTCCAGTATTTGAATTCTTTGTGGAAAAATGTTGATTTGTTTACCTCCCTTGTTTACTATTTGCTTGTCGCTCGGGGCAAATTTTATTAGAGAACAAGCTCGTTAGTTTCGTTGGTTTAGTGTCTTATTATACTGAGTGAAGTAGTTTATTTGAGCAACGGATATGTAGTTGGTTTTTGATATTCGACGTTAAAAAAGAGTAAGAAATAAGAGACTAAAATAATAAGATTGGATATAAAAGAAAAATCGAAGGATTAAGCTGTTTTTGCAACATAACGTTGTTCGTAAGTGCAGATAAGAATGGATTAAATATTTACATCAGAATACTCATTCTATAATTGTACGAATAATTAATTTTAATCTTGAATATGTATTGAAAACTTCATAATATTTTGCAGATGTTGTTAATATTGTTTAAGTATTTAAAACTTTTAATATGTTTTATGAATTTTTACGTAGAGCTTTTATTATACTTATATTAATTTAATAGTATATGACTATGACTTTTAAAACAAATTATAATACAAATAATTAAATAGAACCTTATTAATGCCCCACCACAGACAACAGGAGTGTCGGAGTTCGTTTGTAATTTATGTGTTTCATTTCGCAATATAAAGTAGCGAGTTTAACCAACTGTCGTATGAAAAACTCGTTTTCATGTCCAACATTAAATTTATTACGAAAAATACACACAAAGTTATATGCAACTGTGCTCATTTTGAAATTTTCGATGTTATATAGTAGGAAAGTTGGTTGGAACATCAATACTTACAGAGCCAGAATTTTGTTTGTGGCCTCCACTAGGATTCAGAAATAGCGCTCTTGTAATGTTATTTTATTTCAAAGAAAGCACAAACACTTTTTTACGATACAATAGCACAATAAAGAAATAGAAGACATTACTTACATAATTATAATTTCTAGCCTCCTAGGTATATTTTCCTGAAAAAACGTTTACCAAACACAGACTAAAAGTTCAACTATTTATGGTAAACATAAAACAAAAATATAAACCAACGTAATACACGTGTTTAAATCCGAAATCTAATACAAGATTTGACTGAAATTATTTACCTTTTTAGTGACTTCCTTATTCAGTAGGAAAAGTCTTTTTATCCGAATAATTGTCCTTAAATAACATACAGCATCAATTAAATTAAAATCGTTTATATTCTGAATCCATGGCTGAATTAACGAAACGACAATCGAGCCCGATCATAACAGATTGTTTTGTTTATGTCGTGAATTAAACGCAGGCTTGCTTATTTTCTGTTGTTACTCAAATTGTCGACACTTGAGTACAGATTAGCTTCGTTACCCGCGGCGGAGTCTACCTGCGATAGTGAGGGGTGATGTTTTGGTGAAATATCGATAACAAGGGGAGAGTTTGGTAAGAAATCACGATGTAGAGAGCGCTCTGATAGATTGAGATGTTAAATGATCTAAGACTACGCTCTTCTTAAATGTCTATAAGTAAAATATATCTGTGAGTCGAATTTGATTTCGCGTGAAAGTACTCTTTAAAACAACCATCCATATATATCAATCTTACTAATGTTCACTTTTATATTATTAGTAGGATAACATTTACTTAAAAAAATACATCTTCATGCATATAAACAATGAAAAAATGCAACTAACATTGTATCTTGAAAAAATACTGCTCCTGTTACAATGACTTATCCGCTTTGGCAATTCATTGTATTATAGGTATTCTAAAGTTTGCCACAAACGATTGATGAGGCAACAATTATTTAAATACAGCACATTTAAATATAATTTAACACTCGCACATTTATTTATTTATCCACTATAAATTTTCATCGACATATTCCCACCCTTACCTTTCGCGTGGTCGCGCTCGGAAGCTCGCGGAATAATGATTTCTTTGAATCCCGTTTCGAGTGCTCACCATTACGGGCCGAGATACGTTTCTGCTGTACTTAGTAGCGATGCCATTTCTAATTGTTTTACTTTATTTGGGAGTTGTTTGTGCGGAGTTATGTGACTTTGTGTTTAAGCTTTTGTGTTTATATCGATTGTTGCTTGATATTTTCTTGTATATATGACCATAAAAGTAGAGCTGGACGAGAGGTCAACGGAAGTTTCGAAAGGAGAAATAAAATAGCTGATTCTGGTATAGCAGGCTTATGCTTGAATCCCCTCTTTGTACGTAAATAAAAATTGGCCAGTGAAACGGATGTAAAATGCATAAAAACTAAACCCAACAAAGGGATACGTGTATTTGTTCATATTCGTCATTGTCTTTATATTCGCAGAGAAGGCGCGGACATGATGTTTTATAAAAAAAAATCACTTGTAACCAATTACATATTAATAAAAAACTAGTCTAGTAGTTCTAACTCGAAGAAGTGTACATGAAAATGATAGATAAAAGAGTTATGTATCAATCTTTTACATTTAACAATTTCTTATCAATACTATCTTATGCCAAATCAACAATTTGACAAAAATTGCAGCGTATTTTTCCCCATCGATCGCCCCGATCAAAAGGCACAAGAATCCTTTGAGTTTTATCTCGCGTCTAAATCAACTGAAACACAAAGGTGTATAGACGGACTCAATCAATTCGGAACTGTATAAAGAAGAAAAAGTGCCCAAAACTGGACTGTCACGGGTCCAATTCCATTTCGGTGAGTGAAACCGCATCGGTAAGGTAGCGGTTTGTGGGGAGCGGAGCGACTAACATATTTTTCTATTCTATAATAATTTTTGTCATAACTGTATAATAAAATTAAAATAAACAGTAGGTATTTGGTATTATCAAGTATTGTTTTAGCCTTTAGCTCTAGTTTGTTAGAAACTTGTAATGCTTTGTGTGTTGAAGGTATGAAAAGCAAAAACAATTTTACATCGATCATACAGTAAAGATTCGATTGTATTTTTCATTCATTCATGTCTTAGTGTGTGTATTTAGTAATTAGTTTATTTTCTTTTTCTGTTCATTTTTCAGATCTGCAGTACACTGCCTGACTTCAAATCTTTTTTTCTCTACCTTCTACAAGGCGTCGAGCGCTCTACATTACGAGATCGACGCGAATTCGCCCTAACTGCGCACTGAACCTATGGAGATATTCCTATTTACTAACGCAAATATAAATATTAATATATCCCGCTGAAAACCCACCACTATACCCGCACCCAACGCCCGCACTCGCAAGTGTAAATCACAGCAAACAGCGGGCCCGCTCACGGCGTCACCAGTTTAGTCGTTTTCAGTGATTTAACACGTAATTAGTGGTTAGGGAGGTATTCTGCCACGCTCTGCCGCCCTAATAGATGTTAAGATTCGAATTACGCGGTTTTTACATGTGTGACCCTGATTGATGTCTGTGTACCCAATGAAATGGGTTTAAATGTGGACATTGTTACGTGGAACTATGGAAAATGATTTAGTATCTAATTAAAGTTAATACAAACACCTTGAGAATAAGATCGAAAAAACAAGCATTTCTTTCTGGCAGTGCCACAAAATGATTGGTAATAGATGGGGGCTCTCCCCGAAAGTCACAATGTGGCTCTACAAAACTGTCATAAGACCAATGCTAACTTACGGCTCTGTGGTTTGGTGGCCAAAGACACAACAATCGGCGGCTATAAGCAAACTGCAGAGATTTCAAAGACTCGCCTGTCTGGCAATCACTGGCAGCATGAGCACAACACCGACTGCTGCGATTGAGGCAATGCTCGACCTGCCACCCCTACATCTTTTTGTAAGACAAGAAGCTCTAGCGACAGCTGTAAGGTTAAAGACACAAAATCTATGGAGAATGGTGCCTACAGCACACAGTAAGATCTTAACTATGGCAGCTGAGAAGGAGTCCTCACTCCTTGCCATAAGTGATAAGATCCCAAAACAATTCATCTTTGACAAGAAATATAAGATACAGCTACGTGAATACACGTCAGAACACAACAGCGTTGAAGACCTACTAATCTTCACGGACGGGTCTAAGACTGGAAATGGCACGGGTGCTGGGGTCTTCTCTGAGGACCTAAACATTAACATCTCGCACCCCTTGGGACCCCATAATACAGTCTTTCAGGCTGAATGCCTAGGACTTCTACTTGCAGCTTCGGCCATAATTAAAAGAAATGTAACAAACTATTCGATTCGGATCTTATCGGATAGTAAAGCAGCACTCATGGCAATCAAAAGCCATGAATTCACTTCAGGGTTGACCCTTGAGTGTCACTTAGCCCTCACTAAGGTATGTGACCTGGGAAATTCCCTAGTATTACAATGGATAAAAGGACACAGTAGCTCACGTGGAAACGATGCTGCTGATATACTAGCCAGAAGGGCATCTGAAACACCGGTCATGGGACCTTTTCCCATTATACCGCTACCTGCTAGCTGGACCCGGATGATGATTACCCAGCTCACCAGCACTGCTCAGAGAGCGGAATGGTCATGCAGATCTGATTGCAAGCAAGCCAGAGAAGCCCTACCGGACATTGACTCGAGACTTGCACGTCGGCTTCTCAACCTACGTAGAGTGCAACTACGCGTAATAACAGGGACCCTCACAGGGCACGGCCCCTTTAACAAACATCTCTTCAATCTAGGGATCACAGACAGTCCGCTATGCAGAGCATGCATGGAGACCGAGGAAACGGCAGCCCACGTCATCATGGAATGTAAGGGGGTTGCGGAGTACAGGGCAAGACACCTGGGGTCTCCCGGGTCCCTCCCCGAAGCCTTTGGCAGCCCTCACAAGCTGCTTGGCTTCATGGAGGAGCTCGGGTGGTTTCAATTTTAGCTGGTTTCCCCCACCTCCCTCTCTCACGCAAAATAGGCGCTTGACGTCGAGTTGCGGAGAAATGCCCGTATTATTATTATTATTATTAAAGTTAATAAGTAGTATGTATGTTTATTGTTTTTGTTGAATGCTATGTGTGAGTATGCAGTAGAGCGAAGAAGTAAAGATAAATATTTTTCATGAAAACTTAACTCATAATCGCTTGTTTAGAAAAATAACTTTATTTTTAATACATACTGAAAAATTCAATTAAGACGATACACAAAAAAAAATCCACTGCTTGGCGGGCGGAGTCTAATAGCTCGCTATCGCGAACGCGGGTGTGCGCGAAGTCATTCTTGCAAACTCGCCGCGCTGCCGCTGGCCGACTCGGGACAAACATGTATGGAGTCGTCATACAGTTATAATATTGTTATACATTTATTTAATTGTTGATTTATTGGTTTTATTTTCTTGCTTATAAACAAATAATCTTCTTTTTAACAACTACTTAGACATTATTAATAATCTGGGGGCACGGTAGTGCCCCCGCCAAGACGAGCCAAGCGACTACGCGCACGGGCACTACCTACCTTTTCTCGAAGCGCTTCGACGTTTTTTTGAACCCTCATAACTTGGGTTTGGATTATGCTAGATCAGAAAAATTTTCGGGATATATTGTCAATAGCGGACTTATTGAACATATTAAGTTTTAATTACATTAGCTTTTATACTTCAGATTTTATTATTTATATCTAAAAAACGCTAATTTCGTCACTGACTCACTGATGATCATCAAAATTCTTAAGGTATTTCCTAATGCCCTAGAAAGCTGAAATTTTGTATGTAAGCTAGTATTAGCACACAAACAACAAAAAAATTATAAAACTTGTAACTTTCATCCCCCAACCCCTTAAACTAGGGGATGGGAGTTTGTATGAGACCTGTAATTTTAAATTAAATTTTGATGACGCTAGAGGTCTAATCTAATAATCTAAAACTTGGTTCCCCTAGATATATTTATGTATAGGTAAGGTCCTTGTTAAAAAAAAAATTAAAAATTTAATCGACATATTGAGACATATACTTCAGATCAGATCATATAAATATGAATGAATAGAAGTGTAGCGAACGTCTCCTGCCTCTTACGTCCACACAGTAGCTAAAAATAAAAATTGTTACTTAAACAACTTACAAAAAGAAATGAAATCCCACCAAAAACATTTTCATGTAAAATGTTGCCAAGACGAGTCCATATGACTCGCCCTGTCAAAAAGTTATCAGATCGCCAAGCTTCTAACACTACACGCCCTAACTCTACAAGGCCTAACTTCACAAACTCTACACCTTAGTCAAAATATGTGGCTTGGCCGTTCGTTACTACAAGAACTATTGTATAACACAAAAGTAATGAACAGTGAATTAATTTTTCACCTTACGCCGATGTGAATGTAGCGAAATGGCCAAGCCACATATTTTGACTAAGGTGTAGAGTTTGTGAAGTTAGGCCTTGTAGAGTTAGGGCGTGTAGTGTTAGAAGCTTGGCTCTACATGAGATCTGATAACTTTTTGACAGGGCGAGTCATATGGACTCGTCTTGGCAACATTTTACATGAAAATGTTTTTGGTGGGATTATTATTATTTCGTAATGTCTACTTTATTACAAAATAATACAGATTATAAATAATCTTTAAAATAACAAAAAATATTGTTACTCTGAAAAAATGAAATGGTACTCAATAACGCGGACTATTGAATTGATTTAGATAGTATTTGATGCTGACGTAGATATTACATCATGCCCAGAAATGATAAGGTACTATTTCTGAAAGAAGTTATAAACCCTAATTCTTCTCAGTCAAAGTCAAGAGTGGAAGATATCACTAATACAGTAAAACTGATGCGAAACTTTGGATGTTAATTTGTATATTTTTTTGTTAGTTGTTACTTAATCACGTCAAGACTACATTACCAATTTTGATAAAATATAGCTAATTGCCTGGATTTATACATAGGATACTTTTTATCCGAACTGAACACTTCTGTGGGATAAAACAGGATTCACGATATAACCTAATTCCACGCGGGCAAAGTCGCGGTCGGAATGATTTTTTTTTAAATAAAAAAATTGTTTAAAAAAAAACACAAAATATATTGACGCATGTATTTATTTTTTGCACTCTATTATAATTGTAATTATTCATTACAAATAATCAAAATAAAATAGCCAGAACAAAGTTAGGCCCTGGTAGGGTAGGTAGGCAGGTACAGCAATGTGAGACGAACACTGGCTTATTTATACCAATAATAATGTATTATAAACATTAAATTAAGTTTACAACAAAAATACATAATATTAGCTAATGTGAAAACGAATCAACCAATCATCCCACAACAATGAAATGTGCACACAAATATTCATCCAAATCGGTTCATGTGATTAGGAGGAGTGACTGCAGCGCCATCTTCCGGGCCCAATTGTTTTTCCAGATCACCCAGGAACTCAATTTAATATACTTACACAAAATTTTTCGAAATGAAAACTCACATTACTATGTAAATATGAATATAAACCTGTTTTAGTACTAAGCAATTTCCCGCACAGGTGTAGTAAGTATAAATGAAATAAATATTAACATCAAATTCTTTATACAACATACTTATCTACCACCTACTAAGAAATGTAACTCTTGAAATTTTTTTGTATTTTTTTTTAAATATAATACTACTCCAATGAGCTCCTGTTCCATATTACGTCCACCATTCTTGCACTAAGTTCACCATGATTTTTTATTTCTTTGCACTTTGTTGCTTTTTGCTAAAAATGGAATCATGCGATAAAACCAGTAGAACGTTGATAACATACATTTTTGACTAAATAAAGGTACTTACGAAGGAGTGGGTTCACATTGTGAACAATCAGTGGGTTTATTTTCCTTCTGGATTCCGGATTTCTGAAAAGATTATCTATGCTATAGATGAAAAAATCTTACACATTCGTTATGTACTTAAAACACATACAAACATCAAACATCGTCTATAATACAATTATCATCAAATTTAAAATAAAACCAACTTACTTCATTAATTTGTTCCAATTGTAAGCATTCTTTTTCCTCCAACCTTTATGTTTCTTCTTCTTATTTTCTTTATTGTCCCCATTTGTCTCATTTTGTCTTATCGTGTTGTCACCCTTTTTTACGATTGCGCGAGCGACACAAGTTCCCCGTGTGACGGCCGTAGCGGGAATGACTCGTGCAGCGATCGGGGTAGGAAGGTACAGGGCGGCTCTCGCTATAGTGGCTGGTCGCGCGCTAATTTCAAGTATTTCTTGTTTATTTTAAAACCATCGCATATTTCAAAATTCTAAATCGGTAGACGTATAGGTTGTATATTTTATAGTTAATATCCAAAAAGTCGTAACTTTACGTTTGTTATTTTGAAGATGCCAGAGATTATAAAAAAATAACAATGAGAACTTTGTATTTTTTTTCTATCGAGAAAATATCATGGAATCATGTTTCTAAAACGGTAGACGTATTGTGTTACTATTGAACTTTCTTGTCAAGAATTTTCATCACGACAACTTTAATAATATAAAAATTACGAAGGTTTAAAAAGGGCCGTAAATGTTAGAAAAATTAATTCATCACCTTAAAGCGGTAGATCTTGTAAATCTACTAAATATTGGAACCAAATACACAAAGCACAAAGCTTCTCGATAATTTATAATGCGTTAGAAGATAATTTTACTCACATGAAATTTTATGTACAAATATAACATCTATATTTTGATAAATTTTTATTTCAAAGTGCTTCCTTTACTATTAAGTAAGTATAGGTATAAAAAGTAAGTAAACAAGGTTGATCCATTTCAAGTATAAAAGTGAAATGAACACAATAAAACAAATCATATTGTTCCGAGAATGTTTTCTAATGGCCGTATTATAGAAAAAGTTATCAACCTTTGACCTTTCAACCAAAATGTATTATGATTAGGTATAGGTCATCTTTTAAATCTATTTAGAATTTAAAGTACCTATACATACTGTACCTATACTATATTTAGTTTATAATGTTTTACATATATTTTCTTTTCTGACTTTTGAATGCTTAAGTACCTATTACCTTGTTAGAAGAATGAATGATATCTTATGAATCATACATGTAGCAAAGAAAACATATTAATCTTATATTAATAATAATTTAGACATAGTTTATATTATCACCTAGGAATGTCCCTTAGTGTAGGTATTAATTATTCACTTTAACTAAATTATGAATATAAAAATGTATGATAGGTAATGAAATAAATTTTCACATGCTTTGAAGAGCTGACTGTAATATAATATAAATTTTGATCTTGAAGTGTTTCTATATTTATAAACTTCAATATTTCGTATTCATAGTACTCAAGAGACGTTTGATCATCTATTTGGCACATTGCTATAAGCTTAGAATCTAAGTGTCTGGGTTCGAATCCTAGTCAAAACTAAAGTCTTAAAAATGTAAATGTTTGACAAATCACATAGAGCTGATTACTTACCTACTTGTTAAAAAAGAAAATTAAATAGCATCTGATCTAAAAGTTACGAGGATCTGAGATATATTTAAAATTAAATTTTATGTTATGAATGTAGAAAAAGTAAATACATCGAATACAGACTTGATAATTTCATTGAATCTTGGCGTCGCGCCCAAGT
>CAJQZN010042705.1:0-17277 GCA_907164685.1 Colias eurytheme
TATAGATATGGATTAGGAACAAAAACATGGTCATAATGTAAACGGTTATTGTTTTTTGGTTCAAAGCTGTGTACGGTATTTATTGGGTTGTAGAATTTATATGTATTATTAGATAAGAGCTAGATATAAGGAATTGTTCTGCAATCTGTTACTGTACCAAAATAAAATAAAATAAAATAAATAAAAAAATTTCCACGTTAGAATTAAATAAATAAATAAATGTCAAATACACTTTTGTATGCGAGTGTTCTTTTGAAAATATTTTATATTTTTTTATATTTTGTGTATTAATATGTATACTATAAGCTTTTTATTGTAAGAAATGTGTTAAAGGTTTAGGGTAAGTACTTCTTTTCATAAATAAAGATTTTATCGAAGAATGTCTTTTTATTTCATCCCAAATTTCCTAATCAGTAAATACTGATCTCAACTGATCTCGTAGGTAGGACCTACTTTAGTGCTATAGCGTATAGACTATTCATAAATAACACCATAGGGCGTATTCAGAAAGAAAGCTTGAAACTTATAAGCGCATGTACATATATTTTGCTGCTCGGGTTACCAGCGCTTATAAGCGCCGATAAGCGATTATAAGCGCTTATAAGTTTCAAGCTTTCTTTCTGAATACGCCCTTACACATAATGACGAAAATTGCAAACAAAATTATTAATTTATTTAATTATTTTTTTTAATTTATTTCCTCTGGTTCACATTACACCAATTTAGACAATAGACTTCAAAGTAGATGAAATAACCCTGTAGCTTACTATTTTAATTGTGAATAAGGATGAAATATTTTGCATATAGGTATTATGTTTGTATTATGTACATATAAAACCTTACCTGAACTTAAAGATTAGTATTGACTATTGATTTGACCACATGTGACAATAACAATAGTCATAAAATCCTTCATTCAACTCTAATCTAAAAATAGCAGTAAAATGTACTCAATATAAAATTTATACGTAGTGAACAAAACTATTTATACACACCATGTTTCGCAAATAAAACTAAAGATGTTTGGTACAAAGCAGGATTGTAAAAAATGGAATAAGTCGAGATCGTAAGTATTCGAAACGCATCCGCAAATCTTTTACCACCTTACTTATCTCTACCACGACTTTACCTTGACCGCAGTGGCTGTACCGCGTCTTAGGTATGTACGTGGCGAGGTGGGGGAGAGTACCGACCGTTCCGTTTCTTTATAATTTCTAACTCGTGCTCTTTCTTACCCGTACCCGGTCTCTGCCTCACCGCACATACCTAGGTCGCGGTACAGCGGTTGCGGTCAAGCTATAGTACAAAAAGTTGATATAGACTATACAGTTAAACACAGTTTTATGCTCTACTATAATTAACTATGAAATACTTTAGTCTCTATTCAGCACTTAACCAGAACCTTAAAGAGGTCTGAAAACTACAATTATGGGAAATGGAAAATAAACACAACTTTTGATTTAGAATATTTTATTAAATTTATTAATAAATAATTAATTCTATGTAGAGCCGTTCTATTTCTTATTTTCCTCACTACCACTGAACAAATTATACACATACGTAGCTTTACAACTAGTCTATCGGTTCGATACATTTTGTAGAAATATTCGGACGAATATGGAGTCAGCGCGTCTGATGGTGCGCGGACCGGGAGACGGACGGGGACGCAACACCGTGCCTTTTCAGCGAGTGTCTGTGTGCGGAATTCATGTCACTGGGGTATTTACCTCTTGTTCAAATATTTCGGGATGCTACTAAGCAATCATTCTACAGAAAGTTATACATAATTTTATAAATATGGGTATTTAAAACAAGTCGGTCAGTAACCGTAAATAATATGCGGTTTATCCGTCTACAATAATTATGTACCGCAGTTTAAGATTTTCTATAAGCATAATTGAACATGTTATAGGGACTATCGAATATCAATTAAATAAACTATGTTAGGAGAGTAAAAAAATGAAATTATATTAATTATTGTAGTTAACTAGGTACTTATTTTGGCACAAATAAAATAAAAATGACAGTTTTTGAAAACTATTTGAAACGTTAGTTCTGCATGAGCTGTAAAAAAAGCAAGCGAATACATCTCCAGTAGTAATTTTGCGAAGGTACCATTCGACGAGCTGGTGCGAGCAGCGACCCTTCTGATAGACGCACTAAATCTCCGTCGCAAGTACATGGATATCTCCTACCAATCGTTCCCCACGGGGCTCGCATATTATCTCGACCACCATGAAGCCCCGCCAAGGGGACCGTACCATCAGACCTCCATGAACTTCGGAGGGGCTATGATTAAATTTGAGAGTTAGTACACTGTACATATCAAAAATGAATGTAAATTGTTGTGATATTTTATATTGTATAACATTAGTTTTGTCTTATATTGTAAGTTCAAAAAAATGTTTAATAAATACAACTGAATAGAAAGCTTTATGGTTTGGTAATAATTCGTAATAATTCAGATTTTGGCAGAAGAAGGATTCATAGATTCAGTCAGATACTCGATAATTACTGACCAATCGTTAGCTCTGCGAATGGATAGTTTTAAGTTTTTTATTATTCGATGCATAATAAAAACTGAGAAATATGCTAGGTGTTCAGAAACTAAATTAATAATTCCTACTCAATAATACAAAGTAGAACCAATGAAAACATCGTAAATGTTTAAGTAAAAACTGGCCATAATATAACAGATTCTCAAGCTGAGCAGTATCTACGATTAACGACATGCTCCTCTGAAGAGTTGTGCCTCCCGCTCCCGGAGAGACCCAGTATGACCAGTATGACCAGCATGACGAGGTCCGATACTAACTGTTAGTAAATCGTCAAAAACAAATAAGTATTTAATGATATTATAGAAAAGTTTCAATCTTTCAATACTTCCATATTTTAAACATTATTCGAAAAACAGAGTAACAACAATATCATATTTTGTACTTACGTGAAAGTTGATGAAAGTAAGGTATAAAATTCAACTTGTGTCTTGATACAGTAATAAAATGGGTATCACTAAATTAGTAAGTTTTATCTGAAAACATGTCATTTATTAGCTAAATAATAACCACTAAATACCGTTTCCAGTGATGTCTAGGATTGCCCAAATTGTCCCCGTAAAGTCGGGGATACACCGAGAGTCGTGCGACAGTCAAGAAGAGCTCGACCGTATGTTTAAAACTTCGGGTATGTTGGCTCCTTTCTTTTCAATGAAATGTAGTGAAATTAAATCTAAACGGTTCTGTTCGGTGCAATGACCACCGAACACCCTAGTCAGCAATACTAGGTATCGCGGGCGGCGTTTAACATAAATTAATTCAGTCCACAATCAACAGTCCACAAAATAACATATTACCGTCGCGACGCGTACATAACATTAACATTAAACATATTATAACATAACATAAAAATCTAACAGAATAATAAATATATAATTTAACAATTATTAACAATAGCATTAACAGTAAAACATTAGCAAGTAAAAGTATAACAGTGTTTTGTAACAAATAAGTAGAACAGTGATTTTAGTAATAAATTAATTAGTGTCAATTTTAGTTTAATTTTATAATAAATCCCTCCAACACTAGCCACGCAGCCCATAACTGGGTCTATCGCCCTACATATTGGTCCTTCGAGCTATCGTAGCGGGATCACGGGATTCGGGAATTTACGCCTCTCGTATCTCGTTGAGAGTCAGCGCCGCCGGGCTGACGCGCTAGTGTTGTGAGCAACAGTGAGTGAACAATTAAGTGGGTGTAAAGCTGTTGATAGTTCCAGAACAAGTGAGTTCGTTCCATTATTTTTTTAACTAACAACATCATGGAAGACATTTACGAAGCGCAATCGGAGCTTTTCTCTTTCCTAGAAAAGCTTTACATTAATTTAAAAAAGGATGGAGAAGAAAGGAAAATGTCCTCAGGGTATATTAAAAAGAAGTTAGACATTTTGGAATCATATTGGTCTGAGTATCAGGCCAATCATGAAAAATTATTGCCCTACGAAGACAGGGAGCGCCCTTACTTCGCCCGAAGGGAGTACGACCGCTGTAATACACTATACCTGGAAATTAAACAGTATATAGCTAGGGTGTCGAAAGAATTGGCCACGAAATTTCCAAAAACATTTACAAGCACATATAATCAAGGGGAAGGTCCAAGTAAGCAACTAACAGAAACAAATGAACAGACTGAACAAGGTGTAATTTCATCCGCACCCATTTCAATAGGGTCAAGTAAATTGCAAGAGATGTTGCATAAGCAAGCAGTTAATTTTAAAGCTTTAATGAGAACAGTGAACAGCATTGATTTAGAAAAAATAACAACTAAATGGAAATTTGAGGATGTACTACAGCAATTGAACTCGCGATGGGGCGTAATAGACTCTCTTCACTGGGAGATTGATAGTATTTTAGACGGGCAAGACCATGAGTATGAAAATGCCTTCACTCATCACGAAGGTATTTTTGACCGACTCAAAGAAGCAATCAACACCAAGCTTTGGTCTGTATCCCACAGAGAACATATTACACCACAAGTTGATATACCAATATTCTCGGGCAACTATCAGCAATGGGTTTCCTTTAAAAATTTATTTAATGAAATAGTACACCTCAACCCCACCTTATCCAATGCACAGAAAATGCAATATTTAAAGAGCAAAATTAAGGGCGATGCTGAACGCCTCATTCAGCACCTACAAATAAGTTCGGAGAATTATATAACATGTTGGGAAATTTTGAATCATAGATATGAAAACAAAAAAACTAATATTTGCATCACATATGAATATGATTTTAGGCCTGCCAAACATGCAAATTCAATCGCTAGTACAACTAAAGAAAATGTATGATGCCACAAAGGAGAGCTTAAATGCAATTAAAAACCTTGACGTCGACATAAGCTCTTGGGACCCCATTATAGTACATATTTTAGCGCTCAAATTAGACAACGAATCTCATTCCGATTATGTGGAATCATTAAAACAACCGAGAGAGCTACCGGTCCTACAAGATTTTTTGGATTATTTAGAGAGTAAATTTACCATGTTAGAACAATCAAGAAGAAAACCAGAACCTGTCAATCAAAAACCTTCGTATATAAAGCCCAATTTCTATCCAACATATTCTCAAGAAATTAATCGTCTGCCAAATTATGTGAGAAATAACAATTATCAAGTAAACCAGCAAAACTACTCTGGAAATCGCCACTCTCCAAAGCCTATTATGAAAACATATCACTTATCATCTAAGATTAACATAACTTGCCCTCTCTGTAATTTAGAACATGGATTATACAAATGCAGGACATTTTTAGACCAACCAAATGAAATTAAATTTAAAACATTGAATAGATTAAACATTTGTATAAATTGTCTATTTTCGCATAATGGAAAGCCTTGCTCATCATTACATCGTTGTCGGGTATGCAACCGAGCGCATAATACGATTTTGCATGACGCAATAAGTCAGCGATCGTCGACCTCAGAACGCCCAGTAATGCCCAAAACACTAAACAATAATTCTTCGAATAAAAACGGGGCCAACATGTCACACGTGTCGCAGAATGATGTTTCAGAAATCTTGCTTTCAACAGCTATGTTAAGGGTACGGAGCAGCAATGGTACATATATAACTATGCGAGCACTCATAGATCAGGGGTCACAAATATCACTGATAACAGAAAATGGTGCACAACAATTGGGGTTGAAACGGGAAGCATGTCATGGGGTTATATTCGGGGTTGGACAAAACAGAAACAATTGCAAGGGAAAAATTAACATTAAATGCGCGTCGATATACAACAACTTTGAATTCAACACAGAAGCATATATAATGAACAATTTAATTAAAAATTTACCAAGTTTAACATTTGAAAAACCAACATGGAATTACATAAATAAAATAAATTTAGCAGATCCGGCTCGAAGGACCAATATGTAGGGCGATAGACCCAGTTATGGGCTGCGTGGCTAGTGTTGGAGGGATTTATTATAAAATTAAACTAAAATTGACACTAATTAATTTATTACTAAAATCACTGTTCTACTTATTTGTTACAAAACACTGTTATACTTTTACTTGCTAATGTTTTACTGTTAATGCTATTGTTAATAATTGTTAAATTATATATTTATTATTCTGTTAGATTTTTATGTTATGTTATAATATGTTTAATGTTAATGTTATGTACGCGTCGCGACGGTAATATGTTATTTTGTGGACTGTTGATTGTGGACTGAATTAATTTATGTTAAACGCCGCCCGCGATACCTAGTATTGCTGACTAGGGTGTTCGGTGGTCATTGCACCGAACAGGTTCAAAATGTTTAAGTGGAAAATAAAAATTAAGGAGCTTATTTGCTTAAATTAAAAAGAAAAAAAAATAGAACTCGAGGTTGTAAGATGGTCTTAAATTTCCTATGTACTATTTTTTAAATTGGTACACATATATTATAAACTCAAGATATGCTGAATATATGCGTAATAAGCGCAGTCCAGAGATTCTGAGTTTGCATAAATCTAATTCAATTTATTAAAGATCCCTGGAGCTGCAACATACCCCCGGATTGCCACTATTTGTATCGTTGGGAGCGTGGTGTGGTGACCATGTATCGAAATGAGAATGACTTGGCCGACCACCACCCGTTGCCATACAGGAACATCAGCTTTGAGAAGTACGTCGAGGATTTGACGAGACTCTCTGACATGGTGGCGGATGGCCCACTGTAAGTTCCTTACTTTTAAAGCTTATTGGCTGTTCTTATATTATGTCAAATACAAATTCAAGTATAGTCTATTATTTTAACGCTATTTAGGTTACTGAAGTGTTCCGAGTAAGTTTTTAAATGTAATTCTGAGATAAAATGATATTTTCCTTAAAATCACGGAAAATTCTTGACTTAAATCCAACTTCGTTTGAGAAACTTATATTTTAGGAAATCGTTCTGCTACCGCCGTCTCAGCTACCTGTCTTCGAAATACAAAATGCACGTACTGTTAAACGAATTGCATGAGCTAGCTCTACAAAAAGCTGTGCCACATAGAGATTTTTATAACGTCAGGTAAGTTAAATTTTTAATTATCTTTATAATCAAACTCGTATAAGTTCTTTTAACCATTTGGAAAATATCAAATTGCATACAATTATTGAATGTAAAACGATAGATGAAGAAACCTCTGCTATCATGAAATATTCAAGAAACGTAATAAACTCATTTACGTGCATTGTAGTTTTACTTCTTTCCCTCATGCAAATACTCAACCAGACCTATTTGGTACCAATAAACTATAGTAAAACAATAATTAACTCTGGACTATTGTATTAGATAGGTTGGTTTGGTTTGTCTATTTACAAACCAATCCAACCTAACCCACCAATAATTAAAACACCAGAAAAGTGGACACCCACATCCACGCAGCGTCCAGCATGAACCAAAAGCACTTACTGCGCTTCATCAAGCGCACGCTCCGCTCGTGCGCCAGCGAAGTGGTGGCGATGCATCGCGGCGTGCCCAAGACGTTACGCTCCGTGTTCGAGGATATGAATTTGGATGCGTATGATTTGAATGTGGATCTGCTGGATGTACACGCGGTTAGTGTGATGAATTTGTTTCGTGACATATTCATTTTGTAATAACACTAGCTTTGCTTTCTGCGCGTGGCTTCCTCCGTTTTGTTGAACCCTTTACAACTAAGTATATATACATACTAAAATTTTCCTCAAGAACCACGCTTTCTATTAAAAAACTTTTCTATCAAAATCCGTTGCGTAGTTTTAAGCTTACTTCTTACTTCTTTTTTACTTCTGTTTTCATAACACAATTTTATACTGCTGCAGCTTACTTCCAGCATTAATTATTGTGTTTTAATAGTTTTATTTGGTTTACTAATTGGTGATTATTTGATTGGGACTTTATTAACAATAGGACCGAAACACATTTCACCGCTTCGACAAGTTTAACGCGAAATACAATCCCGTTGGTGAGAGCAGTCTAAGAGAGGTGTTCCTGAAAACGGATAATTACATGAACGGCACCTATTTCGCTAGGATTATTAAGGTAGAATAAATTTCATTATTTTTACAGGGGTAAGAACTAAGTAGTAGGTAAGTAGTAGAGTCAGAGAGAAATACGTCTTACTAATTTGCGACATAATTTAAGAACGAATTTTTAGATATTTGGTTTAAATCGTATATTTAGTCAATTAAAAGAGTACGTAGGTATCTTTAAACCAAAGCTACTGCATCCCTATTGAAGTATGGTTGTAGTGCCTTTACAACCTAAATCTAAAATTTCCTAGACGGTAGACCTTAACCTAACAGATTAAGCTCGTTTAATCCAAATCCAGGAGGTGATAAGCGACTTAGAAGAGAACAAGTACACATACACGGAGCCACGCATCTCGATCTATTGCAAGGGGCGCACAGAGTGGAGCAAGCTGGCGTCGTGGGCGCTGCGCCACGGCGTGCACTCGACGCACGTGAGGTGGCTAGTGCAAGTGCCGCGGCTGTAGTGCGTATAGCTTTTGTTTGTAAGAGCTTAGCTTAGGACATACATATTCTTTTACCAGTAGACAGATTAAAATTCTTTAGTGACATGAATTGTCTTTATTCCGTGCTAAACCGAAAGACGCGGGCGGTTAGCGAATATAATAAAAAAATATCGTTATATTCAAATTGCAAACATTGTATTGGTTTCAGAAATATTTGTAGTTCTACTACTCCTTCTTCTATGTGACCGTGAATATCCGAAATGCAGTGTATGTTCACATTTGACATAATTAATTTTATCTCTTTTATATAGCGACATCTACCGCATCAACAAGCTGCTGAACAACTTCCAAGAGTTCCTGAGCAATCTATTTGAGCCACTCTTCGACGTGACCATCAACCCAGACTCGAATATTGAATTGCACAAGTTCCTCACGGTAAAATTTTAACAAAATTATAGTTACATTCTTTTTTCTTATTTTAATTTCTGCTTACAAACAATAAGAATTCTAAAGAAGATCGTAATACGTCGAATTTCTCGAGGTAAAATGGAAGTCATCAAAAATGACCATTTATTTTTTCTTTCTGCTCTTATAGCACGTGATTGGATTCGACAGCGTAGATGATGAATCCAAACCTGAGAATCCCATCCTGAGCGAGAACATGCGGCCCCCCGCCGAATGGAACGACGAGGAAAACCCGCCCTATGCGTACTATCTGTACTATATGTATGCTAATATGGTCACTTTGAACCAGCTGAGAAAGTAAGTTGAAGTAAAAGACTTAAGATATAAAGAGTATTATGTATTCATTGCAAATTACGTTTATCACCGCATGATATGTAGGTACTTATTCAAATCTGAAACACCAATTTCTAGACAATAGGTAGGTAATATGAAGGTGAATAATTTTCTTACTTCTGAAATATTTCTCATTTAAACTTGTGAACGGCATGGTTTCATGTTCAAGTCTCCCACTCCTTCTACTGCTTACAAAAAATATTTCAAGATACGCCCGTAATTGGCCAGATTCAGATATATGACCTTTTTAAAAAAAACAGCTTCAAGAATTTTTTTTACAACTTACACCCTTGTCCTTTACATAATTTAATTAATCAAACACAGAGAACGTGGCATGAACACTTTTGTTCTACGACCCCATTGTGGCGAAGCCGGACCCCCTTCCCATCTTAGCGCTGGTTTCTTGCTCTCAGAAAATATTTCACATGGACTCATATTGAGAAAGGTATTTTGAGTTAAAATTTTTGCAATTATTATAATAGGTTAATTACTAATGTATGTAGGTAGAGATAGTTCAGATCTGAAGCTTTGTTTATACTTAATCATAATTTACAATACGATACTTAGACGTGGTAACTCCGCTTTTAGTATAATATCCAGAAGCTCGTTTGTATTGAATCTAGGATTTTACTCTTATCTGGGCATAATTCCAAATTCCAAGCTATGACAGTTAAAAACAAATATAATTCGGAACACTAATTTTGTATATGTAAAATATGATTTCTATGTCACCTAGGTACCAGCGTTGCAATATGCATACTACCTGGCACAGATCCACATCGCGATGTCCCCCCTCAGTAACAACTCACTTTTCTTACGCTACCACCGCAACCCACTGCCGGAGTACTTCGAGCGAGGACTGAAGGTCACATTGAGTACTGATGACCCTCTACAGTTTCATTATACAAAGGTTTATTTCGTGAAAATTGTACAGTAATTTCAAAGTTGGAAAAGCCCAAGATAATCATTAAAGAGATCTTAGTTTAGACTGTTTCATGTAATACATAGCTGGTGAACTTTTCAATCACAAATCACACAATTGAGCATTGCATTTGGGTGTCCTTAAAATGCCTGTCAACCTAAAATTGTTGATTTATGTATTCTGGACCCGGGCGTTCATAATATTTACCTTTTTATTTAAAAAATTTAAAGATTCCAATTTAATAATATACCATACCCTATTACGTACGTATTTACCAAAAATAACAGCAAATTGTTATAGGAACCACTGATAGAAGAGTATAGCGTGGCGGCACAAGCGTGGAAGCTGAGCGCGTGCGACATGTGCGAGATGGCGCGGAACTCTGTCATCATGTCTGGATTCCCGCATGAGGTATTTCATAAGATTCTATAACTTCGTCATTGATCTTCTTTCATAATTTTTTTCAGAAAATTAAGGGAAGAGAAAGGAAGAGCAAGAAAAGATCATCCAATTCTTTATTTATTCTTTAGAGTAGGTACGCTGTTTTTTTCCACTAGATCAACGATGTTTTTTTTTGTTCTAGTGCAATAGTACATAGTAGTTCTCTTTAGTAATTTGTGATAGTACGCCAAGGATCGTTGATCATAATGATGTTCATGAAAAAAATAATGATGTTGGGGTTCTCTAATAATTTAAGCTCAAATAATTGCACTAATTTGACCCCTAATTGTATTTAGATGAAGCAACACTGGCTGGGGCCCCAGTACCAGCGCGAGGGCCCCGAGGGCAACGACATCACGCGCACCAACGTGCCCGACCTGCGGCTGGCATACCGACATGAGACGCTGCTCGACGAGTTGGATAATCTTTTTAAGGTTTTCTTATAATATTTTTTTTAATTGTTGCTTTGCTGAACCGGAGGTCTTTTTGCTGCTATTGTTTTGCAATACATGCTTCTCCTGCTTGCATTTGTTTAATAGCATTACATTTAAGATAAAAGGAATTTATTTTTCATTTATTAAACATATTGTAAATGCAATTTAGGGCCGATTTTTCAATCCCGAGATAAACAGTCTAATAACTACCTTTCGAATAGATTTATTCAATTATTTATCTAACTCATAACGGCTCGCCTATTTTTCAATCGTGATTTATTTGATGAATAACTATCTGACCAAATATTTCCATATTGGCAGCTCTGCTCCAGGAGTGGCGAAACAAACATATTAAATTAGTCAGGTTAGAGCGGGATAGAGTCAACTCTTGCAATTTGTCAACAACCGTCATTGTGACTCACGTCAGGAGTGCACTTGTCTTCTATGATTGTTGATTGTTGTTTTGATTCGAGTAAAGAGTTTGGTTAAATTTGTGTTTCAATTTATATATTTTACGATGGAAACGACATACTTAAAGGCAGCGTTCGGCAAATTTTCAATGGCATGGTCATCAGTACTATCAAAAACATCAATTTCAATATGATTGTAATTGATAATAATTATATAGAAAGAGGTTTAATTGTTAATAATTCTACGCTCTATGTTATGACATACGAAAATATCCCAAATTTGACGCGTCAGTTGTCAACTCAAACGCCTAACCGTCGAATAGCGCGCTATCTGGCCGTTGGAGCGGCAAATAGATTTATTCCTCAAATAACGTAGTTATTGGATAGATAAGTCCTATTCGTCTATTGAAAAATTGAATATTTTGTTAACTGAAGAATAAAGTCTATCTAGCTGTTTATCTGGGCATTGAAAAATCGGCCCTTAATTGAATTTTTATATTTTTGGTTTTATGGCATTCAAATGCTTTATAAATATAAATTTATAAAGAATAGAAAATCATCTCAATAGATGGCGCGCGGTGTGTCCCTTCAGACACATAAAACTGAAAGAATAGAATAAATTCGATTGCTCTGGCGGGTCACGAGTGGCTGAGTTGGTCAGGCATCCGCCCCGGAATGGCGCGAAGGATGCGGGTTCGAGTCCCGCCTCGTGATCGAATTTTTTCTATTCTTTATAAATTTATATGCAATTTAATTGTCAATCTTGAATGATCGTCCTTAACAGAAATTTAGCCCTGTTAAAAATATCAAAATTCTTTGTTTCAGGGTGTTACGTGATTATGATCGAAATAAAACATTTTGCTGTATTCGAATCTTTTTATTATTTACAATAAACTATTTATGTTTCACGCATTGTTTTATTTACACTTCCTAGAAATATCTTATATATAAAATTCTCGTGTCACAATGTTAGTCTGCATACTCCTCCGAAACGGGTTGACCGATTCTCATGAAATTTTCTGTGCATATCGGGTAAGTCTGAGAATCGGCCAACATCTATTTTTCATATGTACCACGGGCGAAGCCGGGGCGGACCGCTAGTAATATTATACTAATGTATAAGACACTATTTGATATTAGGGAAAATACGAATCTGAACTCATTTTTGAATAATTTAGAGTTATAAATTTATAATTTTTTAATTTAGAGTTACTTAATCAAAAGATTAATAATTAAATATAACCTACAATTTATTCAAAAGCCGGTAACAGATCGTATGGCCTTTTCCTCATCATAGGGCGACATCTCTCTGTGAGAGTGGAACTCCATAGTGAAAGTTGCTAGCCCGGAACTGAGCGAACGCAGCGTGGAAGAGTAGCCTAGCAGCTCGGAGAGAGGTGCTAGACAGTCTATCACCTAGGAAAGATAAAAAATATTTTTGTACATGCAATTTTACCTAAAAATAAGATATTTTTGATACTGATAATTTATACAGGGTGACTGGTAATTCGACGTGATCCTTCAAAGGGGTTATACTAGAGGTCATTTGCAACAAATTAAGTCCAATTAACCAGGGGTCAAAAATGGATGGTTATTGAGCTATGACGGATTTTAATATGAAGATTTTCTGCCTTTTTACCAAAAACAATTAATTATGAAAACACTACTACACTGTTAACATTCAATTGATATTTTTTTTAAAGCCGAAGAATTGAGCGATCAGTTTAAAAAAAAAACCGGCCAAGTGCGAGTCGGACTCGCGCACCGAGGGTTCCGTACAAACCTGCAAGCTTAAAGGTATTATAGACCTGAGTATTTGGTATGAATTTCAATTTAATACCTCTACGCGTTTATGAGGAAATGGGTAGTAACTGACGACTAGGCCACTAGTCGCCTTGTTAATGTGCTGCAACTGCATATGTCATAAGGGGAATATATGAAGGGAGCTATGTAAAAATGTATTGGAATGCAATAAATGATTTGAGTTTGTATTTGATGACGATTTTTATGATTAAAGTAGTGATGGCCTAAGTGTTGTCGATGATGACGTAGACGATGATGACGCCTCACCTTGTTGGTGTGCCGCAGCTGCACGTGCTGCACAGTGGCGCGGCGCCGCGCGAGGTCGGCCAGCGCACGCGCCGAGTGGCTCTCGGGGCACACCACTTGCAGCAGCATCACCGGCTCCAGTAGTGTGCTGCCGCTCAGCTCGAACACCTGATAGGAGTCTTGGTTTATATGATTTGTACCACAGTAAACAGATACTAAGAGCGTATACGCACTATGCGGGTAGCCGCATTGCGGGTAGCCGTCCGGCTGACCGCAAGCACAATTATGTACGGAATATTCATTTCTATGCGCACTGTGCGGTCTGCGGTAGCCGCATCGCAGTGCGCATAGAAATGAATATTACGTACATAATTGTGCTTGCGGTCAGCCGGACGGCTACCCGCAATGCGGCTACCCGCATAGTGCGTATACGCTCTTACAGTAGCGAAAATCACAAAAAAAATTGGTTGTCTGTAAAGTCGGTTTACTGACGATAATTGAACGTGACAACGTCCGATTGTGCTTCTTTGTCGCTCGTTCCGCGCTCTCGCTCGCACTTCAAGCCACATGGAGCGCCTCAGAGCAAGGTAACGCCGTAGGAGTCATGTTTTTTCGTGCGTGCAACCGGCTCTATCGAATTATAAGACGTTGTCACGTCAAAAACGTTCAAAACATAAATTTATAAAGAATAGAAAAATAGGATTACAAGGCGGAGCTCGAACCCGCATCCTTTCACGCCAATCCGGGGCGGACGCCTGACCAACTCAGCCACCCGTGATCCCGAATTTATTCTATTCCTTCAGTTTTATGTGTCTAAGGGACACACCGCGCGCCGTCTATTGAGATAATTAACAAATATCTCAACCAATACGAAACATTTTTCAATGATAACAATATTGTAACGATGGAACACTACCTTTTTGTTGAATTCGATTTTTTTGGCAATGCCATAAAACCGTGCCATAAATACGTGTTTAACGGGTTAAAAATGATGAGAAAATGATAAGATGCATTTTTATTTTTAAGAAAACTTTCGTTTTACTTACCTACTCAATCTATGCTAAAAAAACTTAAACTAATTTGACTTAATTTAACTTTTATGTACAACAACAACAACATTATAAAAGTTAAAAATTTTAGTTAAAAATGCAGTTTATAATATTTGTAAAAACAAATTTACCGATGTGGCTGAATGCAAGCCACACCTTTTCCTATAAAATAGTAAAGTATCGACACGACCCATCACTAACACAAACTGTCTTATGCAAGGATGTAATATAAAAGTCGGAGATGCGGTATATGTAAAGTAATAGTTCGAAAAATTGTGGCCCCAGTTACGCACACATAAAAAAACAATACAATAATGTCAAACGTATAGACAAATTCTGATGTTAGACATGTTTAACAATTTTTTTCTACTACTTTTCTAACTGAATGACATACCTTTCTCAAGCACTGAACGGTAGCGGCTGTGACAGTGGTGTCCGAGGTTCCTTTTCCCACTTCTAGCCAGTGGAGAGTCGCTTGGACATCTACTACCTGTATAATTTACAAGCATTTTAATTGCTTACTAGGAGTGTTCCAATCACAAATTAGTTTAAGACCTATTGTAAAAGGAAGAAATAAATAATTTGAATTTGAATAATGTTATAAAATTAAAATTTTATAACATTATTCAAATTCAAATTATTACCCTGTGGGTGCAGAGTGCAGACCGCAGTTGCGATAAGATGTAGATTATTATTTTTTGTTTCTACCCACGTTTGTTATTTCTTATGATAATTAAATAAAAGATGTATTGTACTTAGATGTTGCGGGATATTTTTGTTAGTTTTGTGAATGAATGTCTGTAATAACTAATATGTATTTTTGTTTGTCAATATTATATTATCGAATCTTTATTTTCTATGTCGACGGCGCTGGCGCGCGGTAAATCTCTAAAGAGATTATGTTTGTGCCAGTTTAATTTAATTTATAATGAATTGTATTATTGTAGTAAATAAAATAAATAAAATAAATAAATAAATTAAGTTCTCATGATCAGGCACAAGCCCATTTGCTCACTCTAATATAAAAAAGTGTGTGTGTCGAACAGACACGTGTCAGAAGTGAAATATCATTGGTAAGATTCAAAGATACCTAAATCGTCGCCTTACTCCAAGACGTGGCGGTATTGCCATGACGCAACTTAAACTTCAATAATTCCTCTGATAAAATTTCTGGGTTAGATGTCGTAGAAAATTCTGTTTTATTTTAAATACACAATACTGTGCGGTGTTTGGAAAAAGCCAAAGCAATTTGTATAAAGAAGATTTAAGGAGAAAAAAAGTCAGTGAAGGAAAATTAAGAGAATAAAAAGTAATTAACAAATGGCCAAGCACGTACCGGACAGCCAAGTTTAGGTCCGTGCAATACAGCCGACTGCACACCGCGAAGGATCGCCTGTTCGATGCGCGGCGAGATGTGCGATAGATTCGCTGCACTCTCTGCTGTTTTGTCGAATCTGAGGGTAGATGATAATTTTATACCAGAGAAATACACAGAGATTTTAAGATTTCCTACTGTTACGGAAATAGTTTAGGTTTACTGAGTTAATTGTGACATTTTATTGCTTTTCTTTATAGAAAAATGTCGTTTGAATTATTTTGACATTTGTATGGCCTGACCTGTTTCAATCGTGTTATTATTATTTTTTTACTAACTATGCAAAATTCCGAAATTTGCACAAGTATTGCTGCATTTTAAGTTTGCAAGTATATTTTGCAGTTTATTACTTTTTATTATAAAAAAATTTCACATTTCACAAAAAAAAACGATTAAAACAATAACAGGCCATCTGTTTTGTTTTAATCGTTTTTTTTTTTTTTGTTAAAAACACATTACAATGGCACTAAAGATGCAAACATATTATAAAGTGCCCTAACAAAACAATGCTATTTCTCACCTCAAAATCTTATTCTGCGGTACTCCAACCACCTTCTTCGCGGACATGGTCACTTTGACCATCTGTCTCGAGCTGCCAATCTTCCTATCCACGTTAAATGTGAACTTGGCAGAACCAATGAGCGCTTCTTTGTACGCAATTTGTGGCGGACCGAGGTCTACTTCGATCTTGTACTCGCGGATTATACGCTCTTTTATTATTTCCAAGTGTAATTCACCCATACCTACAATACAGAATCAGAGTTTAGTCACCTTTTATACAGAAACTTTTATTTACTTTTATACACTTTATACACCTTTTAGGTAGAAAGTTCGTGTTGGGAATTAATAGAAATTTATTTGTACAAGAAAATAAATTTTTCGGGGACAATTTAATAAATACCTTATTAACATGTACTTATAATCTATGAACTCTACCGCTCAATGAGAAATGTCATAAAATCAGATTACCTGTAAAATAACTCGAATTTTCTACCCACCAGCACCGTCTGCCCAGTCTCCTCATCACTATTAACATGGAAACTAGCGTCTTCTCTCTAAAACTGATTGCCACATCTTGTAAAATGTAACAAAAGACCTAGAACCATCTATAAGTATCTAACCCTAGAACCTTCTACCCACCAGCCAACACCAATTGCCCAGTCTCCTCATCACTGGTAACCCTCTGACTGGGGTCCTCTCTCTGCAGTTCAGCGAGTGCAGTATCTAATGCCGTTTGATAAACAGCTATTTGACCAAAAGATCTGTTAACTGCTAAAGTAGGCACCCCACTATAAGACCTGGAATTTTTTACCC